>JACEFZ010017796.1:0-19213 GCA_014155875.1 Cepaea nemoralis
CAGTCTAAAGACGTAGCTCGGAATTGAACCTCCAACCTTCAGAGAGTGGGGCAGATGGCTTGACCACTTTGCCACAGAGACTCACAGCTTAAATAAAGTTTTAAGTAGTATCATAGTCGCCTGTATGTACCAGGGCTCATAAGGGAAGCAAACAATAGTAACACTGTAACCCACCATACTTTCAAAAATGGCAACTAACGAGTAAACCTGGCTACATCAGCCCATAGAAAACTTCAACTGGAAAATCCAACAAACTATGAACAGTTATCACAAATCTTAAAATTGTACAGAGGTCGCTTTAAAAGTCGCTTAAAAGTCAACAGGGTTGACTTCATTGCACCGGGTTTTTATCCCATATGGCTCATGTCTCTTTCCGCAGCGCGGAAAGCATCGCATAAAGCATGAACTCTGTAGCTCTAGCGTCGACCCTCAAGAGTCTCCGAAAAAATGCACTCGTGAACCGAAGGATGTGGCCCGGAATTGAACCCACAACCTTCGTAGCCCGAGGCAGACGACTTCGCCACGGAGACTCCCGTAACTTGTACTGAAGGCTTGGCATGAGTTGGTTATGGGCTTATATTCCTTTCAGAGATGAAAGGCAGCAGAAGAGGTAGAACAACTGTCTGTTTTTAACATCTGCTGGAAGCCTCTATGATTGAAAGAGTGACATATATTTAACATGTAACATGTGACTTCATCTTGGTCCCTTTTTATCTTACATTCAAAAGATATTATTAACATTTTCTTTGTTATTAAATGTTATTTAATCTTGGCCATGTATTCAAAGAAATGGTATGTTAAATCTGTTTTAGTGTATGGTAGGGAATCTTGAAATTTGAACAAACATAATAGGAAGGGCTTGGAGGCCTGCTGAGGTGTAGTTTTTGAGACAAATGTTGTGAATACCTTCCCTGACTAGAGTAACTAGAAATGATTGAAGGAAGAGGCTAATGAAGATAGAACATTATACACAACTATAAGAAAGAGACCTTTAGCCATATAATCAGAGACATTAGAGAACATGGTGACGACTGGAAAGATTAGCAGTAGAAGAAGCAAAGACAGACCAAGAGATGTGATGTTTGATGGTATGGGGAAATGTCAGCTGTAGAATTTATCCAGAACACCAAGGACCGAGATCTACAAAGAGACATGAGCACCTAAGCCAATTAGCAGGACACATAATGCCAATGATGTATTCACATTTCATTTGTATTACATATTTGTTTTTCTGGTGCTCGCATGCTTTGAATTCATGCATAGTCCATCCACGCTACTCCAGTAGCACTGGACTTAATTTTGTGTGTGAATTAGCTTTCCCTATTACCAGTGTCCCCCGCCATCAGGCAAACCCATTCAGACTTCAGAGGTACTTGTAATTTACGTCCCTTAGTCAATTATGAGAAGTCAACAATTTTTAGTCCAACTGACCAGTGTAAAGATTGAACCCCCTACCTCAGCATCAGCACACCGTTCGGCCATTATATTTGATTATTGTCTTCATTTTGTTTTAAGATTACCGCATTGAAAATGTTCAACTTCACTATATTAACTGGCTTGCACATTAATTCTAAGATATCAGAGATCTGTTACTGGAACTCCAGATGATGAGGCAAAGGTGTCAGGACCGTTCTTCTCTGTAGACATTGAGCTCAACATCCCTAATGTGGTGAGTGATGATTCATAGTGGGAGCTATAGTGGAATTAGACGGAGGAGAATGGATATCTGTAAATGAAGCTTTCAGTGATATCACTGAAGACTTATATACCTTTATAGTGTTTCTATTGCAGCATAGTTTGTAAGTTCTTATCTTGAAACATTATTTAAGTAGGTGTGATGTTTGGTTTGTGAATACATGCGCTCATTGCACATAAATATCTACACAAGTGCTCCAGTCTCCTACCATGGACCACACAAGGAGAGTCTCAATACAGTGCATAAACTCTGTGGTGCCATAGAGGTTCCACATGTGTACATACTAGAATCACAAATGCTGTAAATTTTTTGTGGGCAGATTTTTCTACTTGAGACATTTTTCCAGGGAGCGACGCCTATTCGGCCTGCTCTTTTCGATCTCCAACTGCAGAGGGATTTTTACCTTGCGCTGTTTGCACATTGGTACTCCGAGTTTTCACCTTTGTCCAGGAAGGTTGGACATCCGATTTACTATCCCAGGATCTGGAGGGAGTAAACCATCATTTTTCTGAAAATCCAAATAATCAACAGTATGACATGATCCTGGTCTGCTTGAGTCATGGGCAGATGCCATAATCTCTCTTCTACTTTGCCTCAGTTAGTGTAGCTGCAGGTAGCATGCATTTTGTGCATTTGTTTGCTAACTCAGTGGTAAGTGAGGTCAGCATGACCGAATGGATAAGAATGCGTGTTCTTAAACATCCGTTGTGCTGATGCCGAGGTAAGGGGTTCAACCCCTACATCGGACAGTTCGACTAAAATGTTTACCTGTCGTCCTTGACTTGGGGATGTAAATTACACATATTTCTGAAGTTGGAGTGGGTTTGCTTGATGGTGAGGGACACTGTTAATAGGGAAAGATAATCCACATGCAAAATGCAGTCCAGCACTACTAGAAGTAGTGTGTATGGACTACACTTGAGTTCAAAGCAAATGAGCAAACAAAAAAAGAAAAAAGTGGTAAGTTGTTCAATCCTTTGTAGTAACAGAGCTGAATATTTGTCATAGCAGTAAGGTACTGGTGCTATATTGAGCTAATCTTGATGTACCAAAGTGAATCATGGACTAGTGAGGCATTTTATGGAAGTCACAGGTGTGGTTTTATAGAAGAATGATGAGAACACCATGGACAGATAAAAAGCGTAATGAAGATATCTTGAAATAAGTTAAATTCACAAACAGAACTGGTCACTCAAATCATAAGAAAACAGTCCATATGGCGTTTCATGAGAAGGGGAAAGCTGAAGCACAGCTTGACAATAGGAAAGTTGAAGGGAAAGAGAGGCAAAAGGAGACCGAGTGAGAAGATGCTACATGGCCTAGAGAAACATTGTATCAGAAATTGACAATATACAAAACAGAAGGCTTTGGACAGAATAACTAATGGCACACTGCATGGAGTATCAGAAGAAGGAGGTTGTGATACCAACATGGTTTAAGTCAATCTGTGAGCTTTTTTTGATTTATATATGAAGGAAATATGGCAATGATTGGAGTGAGTCATCTCACTTCATTATACATGACCTAATACATGTGAAGACAGATTTTTGGGCTTATCTTTACTTGTTTATCTATACTAGGAAAACATATTGTTTCATGACAATTGCAAAGGAGCAATATTAATGGAATAACTTGATCTTTCACCAAATATATATCAGAAGTTAATCAATAAGAATGTTGAATGCAGAAGTTCCATCATGTGTTCGTAGAAGATATGACTGCCTCGAAGCAACTCCTCCTGTAATAATTAACTGGAAAGTCAACGTCAAAGCTTTGGCTCAACAACAGTTAAAGCTTCACATCAAACTTTGGAAATGAAATGCGAAGAATCAACCGACGCCATTCCGATAGTGAAAGTACTTACACACACGTTTATTTGTGGTGATAGATCAATACAGTGGTCGTCCAGACCGTAAAGTTCCCTTTTAACACAGGGATGGCATTTACACAATATCTGCAAACTATATCCACGTATTATCTGACTTTACCTCGGATCGCCGTTTATCCCGCCATTCTCATCTGAACATTGTCTAGGTATTCCGTGCCCACGGGTCTTCTAATCGATATTGAGAATCTTCTCGTCAGACATCCTCCACCTGGTAATCCTTACAACCAAAATCTCTGAACGCCCACTGGCTCCACGAAATATGTCGCGCTTCAGCCGAATCACACAAGGTCCTCTCCGTTGTCCTACCCCGTTGTTGTCTGACGTTCCCCGTTTCTAAGTTTCCTTAGTTTCTTGTGGGGTTTTCCCTATATCATTTTCTACCGCATTTTCCGATGACGTCATTCTGTCTAAACGCCATGTGGCAATGACCTAATCAGTGTCTCTCTCTAACGATATAATCAGTCTCTCTCTCTCTCTCTCTCTCTCTCTCTCTCTCTCTCTCTCTCTCTCTCTCTCTCTCTCTCTCTCTCTCTCTTCTCTCTCTCTCTCTCTCTCTCTCTCTCTCTCTCTCTCTCTCTCTCTCTCTCTCTCTCTCTCTCTCTCTCTGTCATGCTCACATGTATACACACTCATTCTTTTATGTTCACATCCTTACCAAGAGAATAGCACAAAAAGTTTACCAACTTGCTAAAATTCAGCACTTCTTGGATGAATCAATCAATCAATCAATCATGTGCCATGCTGGAAAGCGTGGGCGGTCATGACTCACCATTTCACTCGATCACCAGTGGATGAAAGCACACAAATAATATTCTATGCATCCTATATCCAATCACCTCTCGATTATTGTTCCACAGTCTGGGATTGTTGCCCTAAATCTAATATGAAACGACTGTGTTCGCTTAAAAACCACGCTATACGTCCAGTTTCTGGCATAAAGCACGTTGAAAGTAATAACTTATACAGTCATCTAAGACTTCTACCACTTTGAAAGCGCTTCCTTTTTAACAAAGCCAAATTAGTGAATAAAATTATATCTGAAAATACCCCAGAGTATCTTTTAATGTTATTTCAATCTAATGCAATGAACAGTAAGCGGGTGGGTGGGTGAGTGTGTGTAGATTGGGGGATGGATGAAGGATGTATGGGTGGATGTGGGAAGATTGTGTGGGTGAGGGATGTGTGGGATATGTGGGTTGGTGGGGATATGTGTGTGTGGGTGGGGGATGTGTGTTTGGCTGAGTGGTTGGGGTGTGTGGTGAAGGATATATTGGTGGGTGAGTGTTGGTAGGTTATGGGATGGGTGAAGGATGTGTGTGTGTGGGTGGGGAGATGGTTGTGGGTGTGGTTGGGTGGGTGCATGTATGTGTTCCTGGTTGTGTGTGGGTGGGTGGGGGATGTGTTGTGGGTGGGGAAATGTGTATAGGTGGGGGTTGGGTGGTAGGAGGGTGTGTGTGTGTGGTTGGGTGGGTGGGGGATGGGTGGGTAGAGGGGGGATGTGTCTCATACCATTGTAATGCATTGTTTATGTTTACAACATTCATTTGACAATGTTTTTGTTCCTGTGTGAATGTATTATGCACTATTGATGGACGAAAGATGAGTGAATGGAAGGGCTGAATGTAAGATGGGCCTGCATGCCCAGTTTGTAACCCTTTGAAAATAAAGTTGCTCGTTTGTTCTTTCGTTCGTTCTCTCCCTGTCTCTATTTTCAAAGGGTAAGAATTTGGCACGCAGGTCCATCTTACATTCAGCAGCCCTTCCAACCAACCATCTTTTGCACATCAGGTATCTATTTTGCATGTTACATTCACATAGAAAAAAGCATTATAAAACGAATACAAAGTGTTAAGACATAACAGCTTACTTTTATGAAATCCATCTTTGTCAGATGTAAAAGAGCAAAATCATATGGTTGTGTGGCTTGATCACTGTATGTGTATGTTGTTAGTCCTGGCAGGGATAATCAGAATTTCAGCAAAACATGTGAAAAAAAAGGAAAGGGTCCTTTTACATGCCTTAAGACCTATTAGTTAATAATGCTAGCTCCATATTTTCTAGTGTCTAGATACTCACCCGCTGCCCCAGTGGTCATGGGTTTGAATTCGCTTCGGGGCAGATTTGACCTAGGCTCCCAAGTTGACTCAGACTAAAATCATCATCATCTTTATGTGCCATGCTGATAAATGGGGGTGGTCATGTTTCACCATCTCACACGATCACCAGCGTCATTGATTAGTTCTGTGTTTTTGTCTCAGTTGTGCAGAAATATCAATTTGAGGCCACTAAGACAGCTCATAAATAAACATACATGTATTGATTGGCACTCATAGAAGTAGAAGAAAGAAGTAGGGATTAGAGGATGCACGTGATAATTTTTATGTTATCTGGAGCATCCACTAATTCCTGCTTCCTCATTCTACTTCTATAAGTGCCAAACAATCATCTTCATCAAGTGCCGTGCCGGCTGGCGTAGGCGTTCATGGCTCTCCATAGATCTCGGTCTTTGGTTTTCTGGATCAACTCTGCTGCTGATATTCCTCCATGCCACCGTCTCAATCCATCCAGCATCACTTCTCTTGGTCTACCTCTGCCTCTCTTCCCCTCGATCTTTCCAGTTGTTACGATGTTCTCCAATGCCTCTCTTCTCATCACATGACCGAGGAAAGCTGTTTGTCTCTGTCTTATTGTTGTATATAATGTTCTAGTTTCATTAGCCTGTTTCAGGCAGTCGTCGTTAGTTACTCTGGCAGTCCAAGGAATTCGCAACATTCGTCTCAGGAACCACATCTCTGTTGCTTCTAATTTCTTCTTAATTTGTTCATTTACATTCCAGGATTCACTGCCATACAGCAAAACTGGTTCTACATAGCATTTCAGCACTCTCTTACATTCAGTGATAGTGACTTATTGCATAAGATACTCTTCATTTTCTGAAATGCGGCTTTCGCCTGCCCTATTCTGCTCCTAATCTCTGTTGTACATCTTCCATCTGATGTTATAAATGCCCCTAGGTATCTAAAATTATCAACTTGGTTAAGGATTTTCTCTTCTATTTCTATGTCACATTTTGGTGTCACCATTTTCTTTGATATTACCATTGTTACTGTTTTCTTGATATTCAAGGAGAGACCTTTCCTTGCACTCTCTGTTACTACGTCTAATAATTGTTGTAGGTCTGTTGAATTATCCGCCACCAATACTGTGTCATCTGCATAGCGTATATTATTTATATTATAACCTCCGACTAGTATTCTGGCATCTCTTTGATCTCTCTCATTATTACTTCGCTATACAGGGAGAAAAGATCTGGTGACAAGACACACCCTTGTCGTACTCCTAGCTTTATCTGTTCGTAACTACCCTCTTTATTTCCCATTTTAATTGCTGCTACTTGGTTCCAGTAAATATTCTTTATTATTCTTAAATCTTTTCCATCAGTGTTGATATCTTCCAACATTTTAATCAGTTCATCATGTTTTACTTTATCAAATGCCTTAGTATAATCTATGAAGCACAAATATATGTCTCTCTGTTTCTCTATTGACCTTTCTATTAGTGTCCGTAATGTGTAAATTGCATTGTTTGTGCCCTTTCCTTCCACAAATCCATACTGTTCTTCACTAATTTCCATTTTTATTTTCTTTTTGGTTCTTCTCATTATGATTCTGAGTAGAAGCTTAGTGATATGGTTTATAAGGTTAATTGTACGAAAATCTTCACAATCAATTGCTCCTGGTCTTTTTGGTATAGCTATAAATACAGATTTCAGCATATCACTGGGTAAATATCCACTGCTGTAAATATCATTCAACATTTTGGTTAATATATCTACTCCAAATTCTCCCAATACTTCTAATTCTTCTATTGTGATTTCATCTGGCCCAGCTGTTTTTCCTTTCTTCATACGTTTCATAGCGTCAGCGACTTCTTCTTTCAGAATAGGTGGACCTTCTAAGTTACTATCTTCTGTTAATTCTTCCCTTTCTCCTTCATATAATTCTCTTATATACTCATTCCACCTCTTCATTATAGCATCTTCCTCTAATATTATCTTTCCTGTTTTTGATTTCAAACACCCTGTATTTATTCTTATTTTTCTTCCTGTAAGCTCACTGATTTGTCTGTGCATATTTTTTGTATCTTTAATGGAATTTAATTCAATTTTTTGCATTGCTCGTTTAACCAACTTTCTTTAGCCTTCCCACATTTATCTTTTATTTCTTTATTATCTTAGCGTATTCTTGTTTGTCATTTTTACTCTGTTTTCTTTTAGTCCATCAGTGTTAAGATATCTTCATTCATCCATTTTGTCTTAGCTATTTTGCCTCTCTCCGGTAATACTTCTTTGCTAGTTTGATGAATGGAGTCCCTTAACATTTCCCATTGTTCATCTATACTCTGTATTTTAGTTATTGCATTGTACCTATTTTTCACAGTCACTCTGTATTGTTCTTGCATTTCTTTATCTATTTTCAGAACCTCTTTATTAAGTCTCATATTCTTAACCATTTTTTTCCCTCTCTTTAATCTTACTTTTATTTGTCCACATAGTGGTACATGATCACTATTACAGTCAGCACCAGGCATTGTCTTTACATTAATTAAAGCATTTCTAAATCTTTTATTAATTAGTATGTAGTCAATTTGGTTGCGTATTTTCTTATCAGGGCTTATCCATGTGTACAGTCGTCTTTTATGGTGTTTAAACCATGTGTTTCCAATTATCATATCATTGATATTTGCCCATTCTATTAGCTTTTCCTCTCTTTCATTTCTTGTACCTAAACCATAATTCCCCACTACATCCTCCATTTTCCCCTTTCCTACTTTTGCATTAAAATCACCAAGTATTATCTTTATTTCTTGTGATCCAATTTGAGCCATCGCCATTTCTATTTCGTCGTAAAAGTGTTGTATTTCTTCATCACTACTGCTTGCTGTTGGTGCATATACTTGTATAATATTTATGTCTATTGGTTTGCCTTTGATTTTTACCATAATAACTCTATCTGAAATACACCAGTATCCATTAATTGACTTGGCTGTTTTTTCGTCTAATATTATTCCTACACCTTTTTCATGTGTATCCCCTCCAGAATAAATTATTGTGTGATTGTCAGCTATAATTTTGCCCGATCCCTTCCATCTCATCTCACTAACGCCTAGTATATTCATTTTCATGCTATCCATCTCTCTTAGAACATTGGTCAACTTTCCTAGCTCATTTAATGTCCTAACATTCCATGTTCCTACTCTAAATTTATTTATTTTAGTTAAGATTTTGCCATCAGTAGCTGGATGACGGTCTGGTGTCACCTGTGGCTCATGACTGTCCCTACCGGACGAGGATGCCCTAAGACAGCCATTAACGTCCTTCACTAACTTTGATATATGTTTTGCCATGAAGTCTTGGGAAGATAATGTGGTGGTTTCCCCTTGCCTTCCACATTCACTTGGTGGTCTTTTTACCTCTGCCTTTGACAGCCATTTCCGACTGCAAGGACAAGTGAGTGCCCTGCTCTACTCAGCTGCAGAGTTGTCCACTTATTCCGGTGATACTCGGTCCCCAGAGCTGTGTTAGCCACACCGTAGTGTGTTTCCATCCTCTACCGCGGGGAGGTGCAGTTGGGATTTTCCCTTCATAAAGTTATGGTCTCTGACCAAAACTCTCCAGTACTTTTAATTTATGAATTATCTCAAATATGCTATGTGGTCAAGCCATCAATCCAGATATTGACTTCTCTGCCTTCCTCTTTGTTTTTCCTCCTCAATCTTGCTAGTTGTCACCAAGTACTAGTAAATGTCTTGAGAAGTAAATGCGGACTGCATGATACTAACTACATTACCCACCTAGTGTTGATTGGTCGATAAAAATATGGTTCTAACATGGATGTCCGCTAAACGTTAACTTGTAAAAGTTTCCTTTATTTGACTCAGGTAAATTAAGCATCTTTAGTTGTTATCATTACAGGTGTCCAATCCAAAAGTAGAAAAACTTGTCAGTGCTTTGAATAAAGCGGTGAGTTTAATCCTTGAAGTTGGAAAGAGAGTTGAAATATGGGACCAACCAAACCCATTAATCTTTTCCAAACTTGGAATTTTACCAGAAAAAGACAGTGATCATGGTAAGTGTTGTGAGGAACTTGTGTTGTGTGGTGTGGTAGGATGTGGTCTTGCAAGACTGGCTGAGTGGTGCGACAGGTTGTGTTATGTGATCTTTGTTGTGTGGCAGAATGTGCTGTATGGTGTGGCAGGTTGTGCTGTATGGTGTGATATATGTGCTGTATTGTGTGGCAGCATTTGCTGTGTGGTGGGGGGAGGATGTGCAGTGTGGTGTTACAGAATGTTGTGTGTCATGAATTGCAATGTGATGTCGCAGTCTGTGCTGTGGTGTGTGACAGTATGTTCTCTTTAGTTTTTCATGGTGTGGTATTACTGTGTTGTGTAATATGATGTGTTGTGTGGTGTTATTTTAAGTGCTGTGTGATGTGACAGGTATGATGAAATAGCTTGTGTTATGTGATGCAATGTCATGTGATGGGGTATATTGTGTGGCATTATGGGGTGTGTTGTAATATGCTGATTTATCCGTTTATTTTGATATGATTTAATCCACAATCTTTACTAAACATATACTTGGAAACAGATTATCCCACTCATTAAAACATATATTACATACGCATTACATTTTATCAGTGCTCATTAAAGGTAGATGATCCCATTTTAATGCAATTTAGGCATATTGGTGCAAGGCTTATATTGTTTTGACCAACAACATTCAATGTTTACTTTGATCAGTACTATGCTGGGTAGTTTATCTTCATGGACATTCATTAATTCCCATTTTATGAAGCAGGGTAGCCCCTATAGCCATGTGATCATGAAATATTAGCACTTTGAGAGAGATTTTAACCCAGGGCCACCATACCACAAAGAGATTGGACAAGCTACTATTCTACTGCGACGTCTTTATGTGTGGAATATACTATTTTACTAAATGTTGTCTCTACACTCTTGGGCAGGGGTGGCCAACCGTTTCAGCAGGTGGGCCAAATTTCAGAAATAATATTTCCTGCCGGGCCACATATCTATTTTTTTGTTTGTTTTTTGTTATTAAAGTAAGCAAGCAAGCTTGCTACAGCTTCGACCACATCGTCGCTTCCCAGTAGGTGAGATCGTGGTCAAACGCTTGCATGGTTTAAGGTAAAGAAAAAAATACATCTTATTAATTAATTTATCCTTCCCTTTTAGACGAGTATTAACGTCATTTAGGTGGCTGATTATATCGACCAGAAATGCAAAGTCGCAGACCCACACTTTGTCTTCAAACTCTGGGATACTTTTTGACTTGCTTGCCAAGAATTATTGTATTTCTTGTTGCAAATCAAACACTCTTTTCAACAATTTGGCACGGGTCAGCCATCTTACTTCTGCATAACATGCAATGTCATTATAATCTGAGTCCAGAGACTTTAGAAATTCTTGGAACTGACGGTGATTCAACCCGTTCGACTTAATGAAGATCATTATTTTGACGACCACTTTCATGACATGGTCCATTTTGAGGGCCTTCGAACATAAATTCTCCTGATGAATAATGTAATGAAATTTTTTTTTTTTAAATTTGTATATCCTTTACAGGACATCGCTGTCAACATCAGCATCTTTCAGTTGATTGTTGATTTCTTGGCAAGATTACGCTCAGTAATTTGCCATTGCTTTCTGAGCAGTCGGCTCAATTATCCCGCAAGTCACCAACGTGGGAAGAACCGCTTCCAATTCTTGCGCGCTGCGTTATACTGCGTGGATAAACGGGATTACGAAGAAAGTCGTGTAACCCCTCGGCCAGAGAGACCAGCAATGAAAATTTAGCATAGAAGTATTACCGACTTTGAAGGCCTCATTTTCAATCAATTTTACTAAACCTTCGTGTTTTCCAACCATTTCTGGGGCACCATCTGTTGTTAAGCCTGATAAGTTGTTAAGTTGTAATGAAAAGCGATTCAATGTTGATGTAACTGCTTCTGACAAATCTCGTGACTTAGTAGTGTCCTTAAGTGGATACAGTGCCGCTAATTCTTCTGTCTTTTTAAAATGGACATCAACACCCCTGATAAAAATTGCCAGTTGGGCAGTATCTGCCATATCTGTGCTTTCATCTGCTGCTAGAGCATAAAATATAAACTTGGATGCTTGAATTTTCAAATTATCTTCTATATGTTTTCCAATGTCATCCACACACCTAGTAATAGTCTGATAGACAGACTTATTTTTGAGAAATCCTTCTTCTTTTCTGGGCACAGAATTTCAACGATGCTCTCCAAACATTCCTTAACCATTTCACCATCTGAATATGGCTTTGATTTTTTTTTTTGCTAGTATCCTGGCTACTGCATAACTAGCTGTTAAATTGCATGTTGACTCTGCACCCGCTCTAATAAATATCCTTTGTTGTGCAGAAATTTTTAAAAAAGTCATTTACTTGGTTTTGTCGAAATTGCCCTTTGTACTTATAAAACTTATTTGCATGTTTAGTCTTGTTGTGCCGTTTGATGTTATATTATTTCAAGACAGAAACAGATTTGTTGCATATCAAGCATATGGGCTTTGTTTTAATTTCCACGAAAAAAAAATAATTTATAGTCCACCTGTCTTCAAAACTTCTTAATTCTTCTGTGATTCTTCTCTTATCTGGTCCAATGTCTTTGCTAGTTGACGCCATGGTTACGTAATACCTCAAATACACATAATGAATATTCACATAATAAAAACCCACATCAAAATAGTATTAACTCTTTCACTACCAAACAAAAACTGGGCTGTGACCAAACAGAAATTTATGGCAGAAAATTGGAACTAGGGGTGTGTTACAATAATGCTTTTAAAATGGTTAAGGTGGTAGAAGACCTATTGTATTACATATCAAATTAAAGAGGATTGCACAAGGAACATGACAGTGTTAATAATTAATTGATAGGTTACAAATATCATGACAATAATGAGAGGTTTAATAATAACAACTGAAATTAAAGAGGTAAAAATTATTTAAAAAACTGCACTTATAAGGTGTTTTCTACACTCCTATACTGCTAATCATGTTTAATTTACTGAATAATCAAACAAACACCACTTGTCTTCAAGAATATAAACAGTATTGCTCATTAAAGTAACCCAAAAAGAAGTTTTGGTGCATTTTCTGAACCATGTATTTTTCACACAAAATGACAAAAAATAATGGCTGAAATCTTGAAGGTGGGGTCTGTCACAGTAAAGTTATGAAAATGGTTAAAATTGTAGTAGAAATGTTGTATTATATATCAAAATAAAGGGGATTGCACAAGGAATATGTTGGTAGGAGAATGTCTGCTTTAGGTTGTAAATAAAATAAAAATAATAATATAATTTGTAAAATAATTGGACAAAAGTAGGTAAAAATAATGTAACATTGCACTTAGAATGTGTTTTCTACACTCCTATACTGCTAATCATGTTTAATTTACTGAATAATCAAACAAACACCACTTGTCTTCAAGAATATAAACAGTATTGCTCATTTAAATCACCCAAAAGGAAGTTTTGGTGCATATTCTGAACCATGTCTTTGTCACAAAAATGAAAAAAACTAATGGCCGAAATCTGGAAGTTGGTGTATGTCGCAATAATTTTATGAAAATGGTTAAAATTGTAGCAGAAATGTTGTATTATATATCAAAATAAAGGGGATTGCACAAGGAATATGTTGGTAGGAGAATGTCTGCTTTAGGTTGTAAATAAAATAAAAATAATAATATAATTTGTAAAATAATTGGACAAAAGTAGGTAAAAATAATGTAAACATTGCACTTAGAATGTGTTTTCTACACTCCTATACTGCTAATCATGTTTAATTTACTGAATAATCAAACAAACACCACTTGTCTTCAAGAATATAAACAGTATTGCTCATTTAAATCACCCAAAAGGAAGTTTTGGTGCATATTCTGAACCATGTCTTTGTCACAAAAATGAAAAAAACTAATGGCCGAAATCTGGAAGTTGGTGTATGTCGCAATAATGTTATGAAAATGGTTAAAATTGTAGCAGAAATGTTGTATTATATATCAAAATAAAGGGGATTGCACAAGGAATATGTTGGTAGGAGAATGTCTGCTTTAGGTTGTAAATAAAATAAAAATAATAATATAATTTGTAAAATAATTGGACAAAAGTAGGTAAAAATAATGTAAACATTGTACTTACCAAGGGGGCGTTGTTATCCAATATCCTGATCACTGCTAATCCTGATGAATTTACTGCACAAACAACACTTTTCTAAACTATAAATACAATCATCCGAAAAGAAGTTTTGCCGCAGATTCTGAATCATGTATTTTTCTTTTTTTCAGACAAAAATTAGGAAAACACTTGGCAGATTTACATTTAATTGTCATGTCTGTTTGGTTTTATTTACTATATGTGGCAGTCTATTTGTGATAGGCTGCAAAGCAAACTTTGGCGCACAAGTCTGGTCTATTAGTGCAGCCTGAGCAAAACAAAAGATGATATGTGTCGTTTAGTTCGAGTGCTGCAAAAAACACAGTCTCTATTGACACCGACAAATTCTATTAAATGCTTGGCTCATGTAAATCTTTCGGCATAATTTCCTGCAACAGACTGAAATTCTTCGGCAGGCAGAGTGTCAAACTTTCAGGAATACTCTGAGCTACTTCGCGATGAGCACTTTCCTTTACTTGAAATCCTTCTATAACAATTTTTTTCCTCCTTTCTCTGTTTGCCATATGGAATGTAGGATGTGAGCATTGATCTGTGCAATTTCAAAGATCTAGTAGTAGATATTCTTCCACCACTTAATGGTTTTCCTATCATGGATATTATAATATCCAACCATTTGGTCCATTCTGTCGCAGCCATTCATCGCCGTGTTATTTTCATGGAGACCATCTTCGGCTTGCTTTGCGGTTTTCGCAATCCGCTCTCAACAGTTCTAACTACAGAATTGGTAGAGACAACAATGCATGGTTTTTTTTAGCTTTGTTTAGCCCTTCCATCAAATAATCATTTCATCAATGGACACATTTTCAAATGGGTAAAATGCTTCCTGGATATTCTTCAGAATTATGTCAACAAGAGGATAAATCTATTTTTTTTTTTTGTGGGTACCCTCAGGTTGACATACATGAAAAATGGTGTGATAAATATATTATAATTTTCTAATTGATTACTGGGAAACGTAGTGGCAGTGCCATACCAAGGAGTATAATATAAATGTGCACTTGTACACCGGTAGTCTTTGATACATGGTCTTGGATCAAGTCCCATAGCAATAATGACAGACGTAAACTTCAGCCATTCGTGCTTTGTTGTCAAACACTCAGCTGTTGACGAACATTCACTGGTTTTTCTTTATCACCACGTGCTAAAACTTTAGACACAACTAAAAATTATTTCTAAATATTCACTGATAAGGGAATCACTATTGTTTAAAACAGTTATAAACAATAATCTAGCTTGATCTCAAGTCATACTACGTGGACGCAAACTGGTGGGCGTTTCCATTGTGAAAAAACAAATTAACACTACCTTAAAACTGAAAATTCACAAGAATCCAATATTAGAAACCGATTGACCGCATCCAAGATGGCGTAGAGATCTTTCGGCTGTACGACTTTTTAGTTTACTGTAACTTAAAATTCCGAAACGGAGCAGAAATATGTGAAATAAACCACTGATCATTTTGTGGGACGAAAAGGGCGGACTGCCATCTCAGGAAATACATCGTGTCCACAGATGGGATCACGGTAGCGAAAGAGTTAATAATCTATATTTAATCACACCTTTCTCACTGATGTTCTCAGCCAGTATCCAACCAATATTATCTCTTCCTTCAACAACATCCACTCAGAGAAATATCTGGAACACAGAGTTCATACCTAATAACATAATGTCTTTTCACAAACTAAAACACTATGGTTCCTACAGTCTATGGTCCATAATATTCCCTTTACGAATGTTCATGTTCAAGTCACTGAAGTAGAACTAGCCAGGTTAATAAGTTCCCAAGGTGCACATATTTATTCAGCTAAATGTTCTGGAATTGGGAGTATCCAGTGCAACATTCCTCAAGCGGTGAAATATCCCTGATAATAAATTTCCTCAGAAGTTATAAATATCCAGCGGGCAGATAAACTTCAGGAGTTATAAATGTCCATCGTTCAGATAAAGTTCAGACTTTATGAATATCCACTGGTAAACTTCAAAAGTTATATATATCCATAGGGCAGATAAGCTTCATGAATAATACATATCCATAGGGCAGATAAACTTGAAGAGTTCTAAATATCCATAATGATACTAGTCAAGGATGGAAATTATCCATAAATGATAAATGACGGGCAGATATCTATGGTAATAAGTTTCAGGCGGTGAAAAATATCCACGATGATACCATTTAGGTTTTAAAAATGCCCTCATGGATAAAGTTTGGATTTTAAAAATGTCCAGGTGAAAACAATCCAAGTTTTGTAAATATCCATCTGGGTAACTGCCAGGTTTTGACAATGTTCATAACCCTTCTCCTGACCTTAACTAGCCATGAAGGTAGGACTCAGCCAGTGCATTTACTTGAGTAGTAGATACATTGGTGTTGGCCAGGCTATCCTCATATATATATTGATCAGTCACTCAATGGACTTCTATAATGTTGAGGTTGCCTTAAACTTGGAGAGCAAATAATATTAAGGAAAATCGGCTCTTACATCAATGTGAATCCTTTTCATCCTGTGCCGATGAATCAGCCACTCCAGATGAGAACTAGAGCATTTGTACTATGCTTCCGGTTCGGCCAAGGTTCAGTCCACCAACCTGGAGTCCAAAGAACCCCACTGTATCAAATACGGAAAATATAGCTGGTCGCTAGAAAAGCATTTATCAGACTCCTCACAGTTCTCAATTTCACCCCTTAAAAACTTCTCAATTCAATCCACCCACTCCATTTATTTTTAATGTACCTATCCTAGGCACACTTTTGGCACAGAACGCGACACAGCTTGATGGGGATGGTGTTGCGGACAGGGCCAGGCTGGAGAAAGAGAGGGTGGGGGAAATATTGTTGCCATCTCCCGTCTTCTTGTCACCCACCAGACGGTCACATGTGTTCATATGTCATGTAAACGCAGTTTCAAATTCCTGTCAACTTCAAATGCCCTGGCGGGTTAAGTGTTATGGTTAGAAAATTGGGCTTGGCCTCGAATTAACATTGTGACCTCTGAATACACAATTGAATAGGTAATCAAAGTGTCGTTGATAGGCAAACAATATTGGAAATATGTCGCAACGACTCATGATGTAATGCTATTTTGGTGATATGTACAATAAGTAACTCTGTATTTATTGCAATCCCAAAGAAATCAGGAGCCTTGGAATGTGATCAACACAGAATAATTAGTATAATGAGTTACATCACAAAGATTTTACTACGAATTATCATGCAAAGAGTGGGGAAGAAAATACAACCTGAAATAAGGGAAGAACAATGTGGGTTTGTAGAAGGAAAGGCTACAATAAATGCTGTGTATATGCTGCGAACAGTTATTGAACGTGCTATAGAAGCAAACAAGGATATACATCTTTGCTTTATAGACTACACAAAGGCTTTTGATAGAGTTAGACATGTCAACATGGTGGATATGCTTGCAGATCTACAAATTGATGGGAAAGACATTAGAATTATCAAAAATATATATTGGAAACAACAAGCTGCCATAAGGATTGATAATGAAGTGGGACAATATCAGCCTATTAAGAGAGGTGTTAGGCAGGGATGTGTGATGTCTCCAGATCTTTTTTCCCTATACTGTGAAAATATTTTCAGAAATGTAGAAGATATAAATGAAATCAGCATTGGGGGACGAAACATCAATAACATTAGACATGCAGATGATACAGTACTGATTGCACACAATGTGCAGGATCTGCAATAATTAGTGGATGCGGTGGTTGTACACAGAGAGCAACTGGGGTTAGAATTAAATTGTAAAAAGACACAGGTTATGGTCGTCACTAGGAAGAACGAAGTGCCACAATGTAATATACAAGTATATGGGAATATTCTTAAACAAGTGAATCGGTACAATTATCTCGGAATAGTCATAACATCTGATGGGAGATGCCTTGAAGAGATTAGAACAAGAATCACCATGGTGAAAGTACCCTTTAGCAAGATGAAAATCATTTTGACCAATAAAAAGATGTCAATTGAAATGATAAAAAGAGTGTTGAGGGGATATATAGAGCCTGTTCTTTTGTACGGATGTGAAACTTGGACAATGAGCAGTCAAGCTGAAAAACATTTGATGACTGCAGAAATGTGGTTTCTGAGGAAAATGCAAAGAATACCATGGACAGACAGAAAAACCAATGACCAAGTACTACAGGAGACAAATGAAAATCGTAGATTGATTAGAGAAATTAGACATAGACAGGCAACATTTTTAGGACATGTTATGAGAAGAAATGGATTGGAGAACTTAGTGACAACTGGCAAGATCAAAGGGAACAGACCAAGAGGAAGACCGAGAGGAAAATACCTGGATGGCTTGGCCACATGGCATGGACGAGACAGGAACACTGAGCTGATCCATGACTCTGGTGATCAAGTAAGATGGGGAGTCATGACCGCCCACGCTTTTCGGCATGGCACATGATTGATTGATTGACAATAAAGTTAACATTTATGTGCATTTGACCTAGCTCCGCGGGCCGTAACATGACTCCTGGCGGGCCACATGCATTGGCCACCCCTGCTCTAGGGTAAAAGTAAAGTAAAGGACCCCATTTTCATGCCATGAGGCGTAATGGATATACGGTGCAAGTCTAATATTTTTAGACCAATTGCTACTCATTTAATGATTTGGTCTGTATCATGTTGGCAACCTTGATTTCTCAGGCAATGTCTTGGTACCAAATTTAAGCCGGGTTGACCTGAAATCCAGGTTGTTGGGAGGGGGGGGAGAGAGAGAGACACCCACCTCAAAGAGGAGGGATTCAGTTGAATGACCACCAAGGTCAGCAGAAGGAAGTAGAGACTAGAGGAGACACTAGACAAACATAACAACAGAAAAAAAATATTGGAAAACAATTGAAAGCTATAGTTACAGACAGGAATTCGAACCTGTCATCTACAAATGTTGACAGCGCCTTGTGCAGGAACAAGTGTACTTCGACACATTACCAACTATCAAAGTACACTTATTCCTGCAGTGAGGTGTGCTGGTCATTTGGAGGTGACGGGTTTGAGTCCTGGTCAGTAACTATAGCTTTTGATTTTCATGTTGTCTAGTGTATCCTCTAGTCTTTACTTTTTTATTCTACTTCTTTGCCTACCTAAAAATACATGTGTGTTTATTTATGAACTGTCTTGGTGGCCTCAAAAGGGTTCCCCAACTGACATTTATGTGCAATATGTGTATGCTAAGACAGCAGGCACCCAACCACTAGTTCAGCTGCCACACTATCAGCAGAAGAGGAATATTACATTTTATAGTGTTTAATATTTTTTTGAAATTGACCCAAAAAATTTGTTCCCCGAAAAATTTAAAAATTAAAAAATTAAAAAATGCTAATTTCCC
>JACEFZ010017797.1:0-18661 GCA_014155875.1 Cepaea nemoralis
CTTTGGATTGAAGTCACAAAGATATTTGTTAGTTGTCTGATGTGTGCATTTGACTGGCACCTGGCCGTCTTGGTAGACGATAGTTTGTAAAGTGGAGTTATACCTCTACATAGCACAATACCTAACCCTGAATTTAGAGACCTTGTGTTGCCACTGCTAGCATGATTCCTCTCTCGGCCTGTCTAGTGTACTCCAGAGGAAAGGTAACACCAATACGATCTGGAACAAGACAAGCTGCAGGAGCTGTCCGGATCAGCAAAGCAATGCTCTAACTGTCCGCCTGTCGGAGTTTCGATCCTAGACCAGTTATCGACAAAAGCTTAGGGCCTGGTCTGCCTTGCAATGAACATTTAATCTCTGGGTTGCATTCTCCTCGCACTAGGGTAAAGCTTGAACCCTCACAATTGCACTCCTCCGCCCGAAGCCGTTGGCACAATGTGGGGTGTCGGGTTTGGTGAGCACTGCCCAATATTCGGCTCCAAAAGAAAGCAGGTAGTACCGTCTACCGTCATACGGTAGCTCAATCATATCTAAATAAGGCTGGACTTTAGATGTGTGCATTTACACCTTAATTATGCATACCAGGCATGGGCTACGGTCATTATACTTGTTTAGATATTTAAAATAATAATAATAAAAAATACATAAAATACAATGAGTCTCGTAGGATGAATATTATGTGAGTATGTGGAACATTTGTTATTTAGTTACATGTTCTTTAAAGGACGTTGCAAACAACCTCAGCATTCTTTGGCTGATTCACTTGGGAAATTTACGTTCAGAAGTTTTCGTTTGTTTTCTGAGCGGCTGACATTCATACCTATGTTAAATTGAGTTGAGTTGAGTTGAGCTAAGAACCGACATCACTACACTCAGGACATTCCCATATGCGCTCCGTGCCGTCGTTCAACAGCCACCGAAGTTTCACACTACTAATCGTTCCCACCGATATCTAATTGAAAGTTCTCCTGGCCTTCCTTCTCAGTTTTGAGATTCTACCAAAACCCCTGCCAATCCCCCGCAATCTCATTCTTTCCACATACGGGTTCTCAATCTGTTCCTCCACCTTCTCCACCTGGTCCCTCAAGCGCACGACCATCTCTCCCCTGTCCGTAGATCCTACCTATGTTAAAAATCAACGCAAGGCTGTCAGATTTCAATCGCCTGCAGCTGATTTCAACACGGTGTGCGGGATTGCGAATCGCGATCTCTATCCCTTCGCTTAGGACTCAGTGCACGGATGCGAAGTACGAGGGGAAGTCAATAAGTAAGTCACAAATGGCTGTAGAAAAATAACTAAATATGATAACAACTTGAAGCCAATTTATTTTTATACATATATTGTCCCTTGTTTTCTCAACATAATTTCCACCAACATTGATGCACTTATCCTATCGTTTTTATCAGTTCTCCTAAACCGGCTGCATAGAACTGCGTGCTCTGTTTTCTAAAAAAAAACAAAAAAACAAAACAACGTTTTCACTTCACATTCAACTTCGGCGTCATTCGTTCGCGAAATGTCTCCCGCCAAGGTGGGTTTTCAGTGCTTATGCTGACAAATGTTTGTCCCGTAAAGCGGTGCATAGCTGGGTAGAAAAAGTTACCAGGGCGAGTCAATAAGTAAGTCACACAGTTCTATGGGGTGGCAGGTAAATGAGAACAGAGCACCCATTTCTATGCAACGGGTTTGGAGGACTGATAAAACGATGGGATAAGTGCATCAATGTTGGTGGAAATTATGTTGAGAAATAAAGGGACAATGTATGTATAAAATTAAACTGGTTTCATGCTGTTATCGTATTTAGTTATTTTTCTACAGCCATTTGTGACTGACTTACTAACTTACCCTCGTATTAGGATAATAAATATTTCTAGGCCTCAGTGCACGGATGTGAAGTATTAGGATAATCAATATTTCTAGACCTCAGTGCACGGATGTGACGTATTAGGATAATAAATATTTCTAGGTCTCAGTGCACGGATGTGAAGTATTAAGATAATCAATATTTCTAGGTCTCAGTGCACGGATAAAAAGGAGGCCAATTTTTCCCTTCGGTGGCCAACGAGGAAAACTGACATGGAAACCTTGCACAACTAGACAATTGACCATGACGCCTCTGAAACAGCTGACGTATAATACCTATCCATAATGAGCTGAACGGGGCCTCAGTATCTTGTTTCTTAAGTAGCAGCACCGATTCTGTGGCCAAGGGGGCCACGGACGTAATTTGTAATCCCGCATACCGCGTTCGAAAAGCAGATGTGGGCGATTAGAAGCAAGACCGTCTTGCGTTAGGTTTCATACAATGGTATGAGTACCGGTCGTTCAGAAAATAATGGCAAACTACTGAACGTAAAACTTGCCAAGAAATCAGAAGCTGCACAAACATGTATAAAGGTTAACTGCGACGTCCTGTAAAGGAATTGCAACTAACTTAACTTTATGAGACTAAGTGCCACGGGATGATTAATTGTCTTAAGTGACATCCCGGATCTGCCATGGGCTTATATATCGCCGAAATGTTTTCATTGAAAAATGTTGTCTCAGTTTAAATATCAATACAGTAGATTTCTCAAAGCAATCTCCTTTACTTTCAAATATTATAATCGTATAACATGTCTGCTGCCATAATAGCAATTTTTACACAAAATCTCTATTTCCCGTTTTTCCGCCATCTATTTTTGTTCGGTCCAAAATCGTTTTTTGTTTCGAACTGAATCTGTTCAGTAGCAGCAGGGGGTGTTGCTTACGTAATCTACGTGCGTGTCTACAATTGTGCGTGCTTACTTGTCTCTCTAGAAATCTACAACTGTCCATGATTGCTTGTCTCTCTAGATATCTACAACTGTACGTGCTTGCTTGTCGCTCTAGATATCTACAATTGTGCGTTCTTACTTGTCCCTCCAAGTATCTACAATTGTGCGTGCTTGCTTGTCAATCTAGATGGTGCTTGCTTGTCAATCTAGATGCCTACAATTGTGCTTGCTTGCATGTCTCTCTAGATATTTAGAATCGTGCGTGCTTGCTTGTCTCTCTAGATATCTACAATTGTGCGTGATTGCTCTAGTTATCTACAAGTATGCATACTTGCTTGTCTCTCTAGATAACTACAATTGTGTGTACTTGATTTTCTCTTCATATATCTACAATTGTTCTTGAATGCTTGTCTCTCTAGATATCTACAATTGTGCGTGCTTGCTTGTTTCTTCGAATATCTATAAGTGTGAGTGCTTGCTTGGCACCCTCTAGATATCTACAAGTGTACGTGCTTACTTGTCTCTCTAGATATCTACAATTGTGTGTACTTGATTTTCTCTTCATATATCTACAATTGTTTTTGCTTGCTTGTCTCTCTAGATATCTACAATTGTGTGTACTTGATTTTCTCTTCATATATCTACAATTGTTCTTGCTTGCTTGTCTCTCTAGATATCTACTATTGTGCGTGCTTGCTTGTCTCTTCGAATATCTACTTGCTTGTCTCCCTAGATATCTACAGTTTTAAACCCAAGTTTGTTCACTCACCATAGCATCTGAGAACGGCAATGAAGCCAGAAATGCGCAAAGTCTGAGAGGCTGCATGTTGTCTTGTTCACTCCAAATGAGACAAACAAGCAACGAGAGACAGATAATAAATAGGCTGGCCAGACAGAAGATGTAATTATGTATGCATGAATTCTGGACATCACAATGGTTTCTAAAACTACTTAATAACATTGGAGAGTGCTTCTTAAAACATCAATAGGAAATGTGAAGCAATATCGAACGATCTTCATACGACATATTCTTAATCAGATAAGAGAATGTATTTGGTACGAACTTATCTCTCTATGTAATGTAGAAACAACATTAGTCACAGCCGGAACATATACAAGGAAGCTTTCATGTGAAAAAATAGATAAAAATATGATGTCCTATGGGAAATTAGTTGTCTTCTTGATGTTTTAACTGTGATGTTTAATACTTAGAGGGCTCTGGTCCCGGGAAGTTGTTGTCTGTTAGATGTGTCGTTGATGATTGTGTCTGATATCAGGGTCATCAAGATCATCATCATCATCATCATCATCATCATCATCATCATCATCATCATCATAATCATCTACAACATTTGCGTCAAGCACCATGGGGAGGAATAGTTGATATGCCGAGAGAGCGAATTAAACTCCCACATAGATCAGCTGGACTAAAATGTTGACTTCTCATCCTTGACTGGGGACGTAAATTACAAGTACCTCTGAAGTCGGAGTTGGTTCCTCAGATGGCGAGAGACACTGGTAATAAGACAAGCTAATCCACACGCAGAAATCAGGTCTGTGCACTAGAGGTAGTAGCACATGCATGGATTAAGCTTGTGTTTAAACAATACGAACAATACGAACAATACGAACAATACGAACAATACGAACAATACGAACAATAGACAATACGAACAATACGAACAATACCAACAATATGAATAATACGAACAATACCAACAATACGAACAATACGAACAATACGAACAATACGAACAATACGAACAATACGAACAATACGAACAATACGAACAATACGAACAATACCAACAATACGAACAATACGAACAATACGAACAATACGAACAATACGAACAATAGGAACGCAAAATATAATCTACTAGCTGACCCGGCCCGGCTTCGCCCAGTCCCTGGTGGGGAGCATCTCATTTAATTCATATAAGTAGTCATATAAGTTCCCGTTCCCGACTATCTGTCTATCTGTCTGTCTGTCTGTCTGTCTGTCTGTCTGTCTGTCTGTCTGTCTGTCTGTCTGTCTATATGTCTGTCTGTCTGTCTGACCCGGCCCGGCTTCGCCCAGCCCCTGATGGGGAGCATCTCATTTAATTCATATAAGTAGTCATATAAGCTCCCGTTCCAGTTCCCGACTATCTATCTATCTATCTATCTATCTATCTATCTATCTATCTATCTATCTATCTATCTATCTATCTATCTATCTATCTATCTATCTATCTATCTATCTATCTATCTATCTATCTATCTATCTATCTATCTATCTATCTATCTATCTATCTAGGGACAGGTAGGGACATGTCAGTTGGTGGGGATGTGTGTGTATGGTTTGGGGATGTGTGAGTGGATGTGCGATGTGTGGGTTGGTGGGGGATTGTGTGTGTGGGTGGGGAATATGTTGTCGATGGAGATGTGGCTGGGGGAAGGGTGGTTTGAGGTGTGGGTGGGGAGAGGATGTGTGGGGTAGAATGTGGATGGGCGTGGGATGTGTGGGTTGGTGGGGGAATGTTTGTGGGTGGCGAGTGTGTTTTGGTTGGGGGATCAGATGAGGGCAGTGTGTGTGGGTGGGGGATGTGCGGGAGGGGGATGGGTCGGTTGGTGGGGTATGTATGTGTCCCTTGGTGTGAGTGTGTGTCGGTAGGTGGGGGTGTGTATGTGTCCCTTGGTGCGCATGTGTGTGGGTAGGTGGGGGTGTTGTGTGGGTGGGGTGATGTATGGATAGGTGGGAGATGGGCTTCATACCATGGTAATTAGCCTTGTTTATGTTTACAACATTCATTTCACAATGTTTATTTTTCTTCCTATGCAAATGTATAATGCTCTTGATGAACGAAAGACGAGTGATTGGAAGGGCCGAATGTAAGACGGGCCTGCGCGCCCAATTTGTGACCCTAATAAAGTTGATTTGATTTGATTTGATTTGATTTGATCTATCTATCTATCTATCTATCTATCTATCTATCTATCTATCTATCTATCTATCTATCTATCTATCTATCTATCTATCTATCTATCTATCTATCTATCTATCTATCTATCTATCTCGTGAGAAATCAACAGTATCCACTCCATTGTAACCCAGAGTTGTTATACCTCACACGGTTTAGCCCAACTTCACTTCGGCAGGCATTTATGATGTCGCTGTACCAAGGTCCAACACAGCCTGGTATTTACTAGCAATTCAGCACAAAGCAACACCGGATCTCGGTACAAGAAAGGGCCTCTCCTATAAAGTTTATGCGCATACTTGGTTATTGATTTATATAGCAACGTATTCGATTGTACGCGGCTGTAAACATTGACTCGTATTGAAGTCACAGAGATTGACACTTAGATATCTTTTATAATACTTTTTATCGCCTTAATACCCTGAGTGAGGGGGTCTTCACTCCCTGCTTTAAACAGAGACATTGACTTGTATAGTCATTTATTGATTCTTTTGGATAGCAGTTGGTACTTAGCTTGTGAAGTAGTTTTTTTCAAGTTAATTATTAGTTGTATGTTCTTTAATTCGTTTTGTTCCTTGTTTGCATTATATTCGTTGGTCTAATTAGTTATATCGTTATAATATTGTCATTTACTTATTGATTTGTATTACTGATATTTTGTAAGTTAATGTAATTGTGATTTTTTTTTTATGATCTTGTATTTTAGCTTAACTTTGACGAATTTACACTTTCTTCATGGATGAAATGTCTGAGAAGTGGCAACACTGGCTCAATAAGTCAGGAATACGCCTTGGACACTTAAACATTTGCAGCTTATTTAACAAGCTACCAGAGTTATCTTCTATCCTTAATCAAAATTTTCATTTATTCGGCCTTAGTGAAAGTAGGCTTAATGATACAATTTCAGATGAGGACATCTCTATTAAAGGGTACAAAGTTTTTAGAAGGGATCCCTGTAGGAAACAAGAGACAGGCATAATAACCTATGTTTCTAATTTACTAAATGCTCACCGTAGGCTAGACTTTGAAACTTGCGAAATAGAATGTATCAGGCTAGAGCTAAAACTTCAAAACCGCACACCCCTGATAATTGGCTACCTTTATAGAAATCCCAGTGCTGGACACGTCTGGTACGAACACTTCACTACCATGATGGATGTGGTTTTCGCTTCTGGGAAGGAAATTATACTACTCGGAGACTTTAACATTGACACCAACAAATCCAACATAATATGGGGAAATATAATTGCATCATACAATTTCCAACAAATAGTACAACAAGCTACTAGAGTAACAAAGTCATCTTCAACAGTCATAGATCACATTTATGTAACTTGCTCAGACAACATCATAGAATGCACCGTACCAAATTGTGCAATGAGCGATCACTACCCAATATGCTGCACGTGGTCTAAAAAAGGAATTAAAACTCCTAAACATAAACACATAAGTGTAAAATATAGAAGTTACAAAAATTTCAACCAAAACGCATTTTTACAGGACTTGCTCAGTTCACCTCTAGACAATGTTTATCAGCTTCCTGACACGGATGATGCTCTGGAATTCTGGATGAAAACCTTTATTGATGTTTTTGATAGACATGTGCCAGTCAAGGAAGTTCGAGTAAAACACCACGTCAAGCCACCTTGGATCACCCAGGAAATACTTGAAATGATGAGAGACAGAGATAAAGCACATAAAAAGCGGGATCTCAGTGCATACCGTACACTTAGAAACAAAGTTCAATATAGCATACGACGGGAAAAGAAAAACTACTTTAAGAACTTAGTAATGGATAAAACAAACAGTAAGGATATATGGAAGGCAATTAACACCTTGACAAACAAGTATAACTTCCGAAATTCTTTACCATCAAATCATATTACATGCGACCAATTTAGTAATTTTTTTTCAAACTGACATAGACCAGTTGAAGGCTTCAATACCTAATTCTCCTTGCAACTTATCTTTATTGTCATCGTTTTGCGAGAATAGATGCTCCCGCGATATTCTTTCCGACATACCGCTAATGACAATCACTGAAGTATTCACTTACCTCAGTAACCTAAAAAACACAACCTCATCTGGGTTAGATGGAATCAGCAACCGGATTCTCCGTTGTGCTGCGCCAGTGATTTGTACATCACTAACCTATGTATATAATCAGTGTCTAACCAAAGGCCACTTTCCATCAGCTCTCAAAATCGCTAAAGTGTACCCTCTTCTTAAATCTGGTTCATTGGACAATGGTCTCCCGAACAATTACAGACCCATTTCCTTACTATCATCACTATCTAAGCCACTAGAAAAACACATCCATAAAGTAACATTACAGTATCTAGTTCGCAACAAGCTTATTGTTGACAGCCAATCAGGATTTAGACCAAAATATTCTTGCCATACGGCCCTAACAAACATGATAGAAAATTGGCACCAGAATATAAACAACAACAGTCTATGTGGAACTGTGTTTATTGATTTCAAGAAAGCATTTGATATGATAGACCATGTTATTTTAATTAAAAAACTCGAGACAATGAAAATTGGCCTTAATGTAGTCACTCTAATATCATCTTTTCTATCAAACAGAAAGCAAGTAGTATCACACAATAAATCTCTGTCTCAAACCACTACCTTCAATATTGGAGTACCGCAAGGCTCTATTCTTGGCCCTCTATTATTTGCCATATATATTAACGATCTACCTTTGCATCTTTCGTCGTCCTGCGATCTATTTGCAGATGACTGTACGGTGTACACAAACGCTGAAAACTGTATTTTACTGGAGTCGTCTTTACAACAAGAATTAAATAATGTAGTTAAGTGGAGCTATTCAAACCGTATGCAAATTAACATCTCTAAAACAAAAGCAAGTTATTAACAACCAGACAAAGACTTCAGACTCTAAGCCCGCACACATCACTTCAACTTCACATCGATAACATGCCAGTAGAAAGTGTAATTGAGCACAAAACATTAGGCCTAATCATTGATAGAAACCTAACCTTTAATTCCCATGTTCAAGAGCTCATTAAACAAACAGCGAAAAAAGTCTATCAACTCGCCAAGATTAAAAACTTCCTTGATGAGGACACAAGGAAACTATTCTATACTTCTCATATACAGACACACTTTGACTACTGCTCTACAATCTGGGACGGTTGTTCTAATTCAAACACCAAGCGACTTTACTCACTCCAGAAACGGGCCATGAGTCTAATTTATAGCAAACATTTATCTGACAATCCTAGCCTGTATAAACGCCTTCAGTTACTACCATTCCGCAAACGCCTGCTTTTCAATAAAGCTAAACTAATTCACAAAATCCTGCTAAGGAATGCCCCAAATTACCTTTGGC
Source organism: Cepaea nemoralis (assembly GCA_014155875.1). NCBI lineage: Eukaryota > Metazoa > Mollusca > Gastropoda > Stylommatophora > Helicidae > Cepaea > Cepaea nemoralis. The sequence goes on from JACEFZ010017797.1 coordinate 9,079, forward strand.
ATATTGTTTAAATATAATGCTAGACACAGTAAACGTTTAAATATACTACACATTCCGAAGCCTAGGATTGACTTATACAAAACAAGATTAACGTACTCTGCATCTCAGCTGTGGAACAATCTTCCACAAGAAATCAAAGACATCACCAATCCCTATTCATATAATCGCAAATTATTCGAACACTATCTCAATACGGATTACCTTCCCCCTTAATAATTGAGATAATAATAATAATAACAAAACCCTAGTATAACTGCCAATCACCTTTTTGTAGGCCAGTATATTCCACATCGCTAATAACAAGTGTCAGACCATTATCTAATATTACTGTGTTGTGTAGTTTTGATGTTTGCATTTTGCCCATGCCTTTATAATGCATATCTTTTATATTGTTACTGTTCTTTGTTAGCCTTGAATGATGTGTGAATGAAATAATGTATGAAAGAGAGTGATAGAAGGGCAGAATGTTAGACGGGCCTGCGTGCCCAATTCTTAACCCTTTGAAAATAAAGTTTGTTCGTTCTATCTATCTATCTATCTATCTATCTATCTATCTATCTATCTATCTATCTATCTATCTATCTATCTATCTATCTATCTATCTATCTATCTATCTATCTATCTATCTATCTATCTATCTATGTATCTATCTATCTGTCTATCTATCTATCTATCTATCTATTTATCTATCTATCTATCAGTCTGTCTGTCTGTCTGTCTGTCTGTCTGTCTGTCTGTCTGTCTGTCTGACCCGGCCCGGGTTCGCCCAGCCCCTGGTGGGGAGCATCTCATTTAATTCATATAAGTAGTCATATAAGCTCCCGTTCCCGTTCCCGACTATCTACCGTCTGTCTGTCTATTATTAGAAAGAGCACTTGAAAGATCTTTACATCTTCCCCCAACAATTAACTTGGGTAAATGGAGCGTTTATTTAATTCATATTCGGCCCCTGCTCCCGTTCCCGTTCCCAAAAAAGACGACCCGGCCCGGCTTCGCCCAGTCTCTGGTGGTGAGCATATCATTTAATTCATATTCGGCGGAGGGAGGAGGAGTGAGCAGGAGGGAGGAGGAAGAGACAGGAGGAGGAGGGAGGAGTAGGAGGGAGGAGGAGGAGGAGGGAGGAGGGGGAGGGAGGAGGAGGGAGGAGGAGGTAGGGAGGAGGAGGGAGGAGGAAGGGAGGGGGAGGAGGATGAGGGAGGAGGAGGAAGAGCGAGGAGGAGGGAGGAGGGGGAGAAGGAGGGAGGAGGAAGAGGGAGGAGGATGGAGAAGGAGAGGAGGAAGAAGGAGGAGGAGGGAGAAGGAGGGAGGAGGATGGAGAAGGAGGAGGAGGAAGAAGGAGGAGGGACGAGGGAGAGGAGGGAGGAGGAGGAGGGAGGAGGAGGGGTCGGAGGAGGGAGAGGGAGGAGGAAAAGGGAGGTTGAGGGAGGAGGAGAGAGGACGAGTAGGGAGGAGGTGGAGGGAGAAGGAGGAAGGAGGCGGTGGGAGGCGGAGGGTGGAGGAAGAGGGAGTAGGAGGGAGAAAGATGAGGGAGGAGGGAGGAGGAGGGAGGATGAGGAGGGGAGGAGGGAGAGGGAGGAGGAGGGAGATGGAGGGAGGACGAGGGAGGACGAGGGAGGAGGTAGAGGGAGGAGGAGGGGGGAGGAGGAGAGAGGAGGAGGGAGGAGGAGGGGGAGATGGGAGGAGGAGGGAGGAGGAGGGAGGAGGAGGAGGGAGTAAGAGTGAGGAGGAGGAGGGAGGAGGAGGGATGAGGTGGAGGAGAAGGAGGAGGTGAGGAGGAGGGGGAGGAGGAGGATGAGGGGAGGAGGAGAGAGGAGGAGGGGGCCTATGAGGAGGGAGGAGGAGGGATTAGGAGGAGGAGGAGAGAGGAGGAGGAGGGAGGAGGAGAGCGAGGAGGAGGGAGGAGTGGGAGGAGGTAGGAGGAGGGAGGAAGAGGGGGAGGAGGAGGAGGAAGAGGGAGGAGGAGGATGGAGGAGGAGGAAGAGGGGGAGGAGGAAGGTAGGAGGAGGAGAAGAAGGGGAGAGGGGCAGGAGGAGGAGGATTATAATGCATATGCCTGTAGATAACTGCAGCGAAAAGGTCCACCTATTTGAGAAATATGCAACAGTTTTACATATATAGCAATTCTATTAGAAGTTATGTCCCTCTATATATATATACATTACAATGTAAATTAAATATTAAATAATAATAAGAAAATATGTTTGTACACTAAAAAAAACTATGACAGTTGGCAGCACGGGAATGATTAGAAGACATGTAGAAAATTTCATCTCAATCAGATGGACCGTTCGCGAACGCATAAAGGACAGACAGACAGACAGACAGACAGACAGACAGACAGACAGACAGACAGACAGACAGACAGACAGACAGACAGAGATTCTCTTTTATATATATAGATTTCCTTCTAATACTTCTATTAGGACCAACCTATATTTGTGAATGTGTTTATAAGCTGTCTTAGCGTCCACAAGGGCTCCCTGTTAGATAGATATTCCTTGTACAGAGACAGGGCAGACATAACTAGAGGACTGCAGGCTGCTGTTGACAAATGGCTGAGTGGTGCGCGGAATCGGGCTGCTTCATCAACCCAGACAGACATAGCATCTGTACTGCGGTGTTCACTAACACCAGAACTGTCAAGAAGAAGAGGAGGAAGAAAAAGAGGAGGAGAACGAGAAGAAGAAGAAGAAGAAGAAGAAGAAGAAGAAGAAGAAGAAGAAGAAGAAGAAGAAGAAGAAGAAGAAGAAGAAGAAGAAGAAGAAGAAGAAGAAGAAGAAGAAGAAGATGAAGAAGAAGAAGAAGAAGAAGAAGAAGAAGAAGGAGAAGAAGAAGAAGACAAAAGGCAGAGATGCCCATACTATGACAGGCTGTATCGTGCCCAGCTGTTACCGCATGCTCCGGAAGGGGCACATCTATAAGGCTGAGCAAATGTAACTATTCATCAGATATGTAAATACGATGTACCTACATTGACAATCTATTACATGAAGACTTTAACATCAGCTATTGAACTAGCAAGACGTTTGAATATCTTTGGGCACAAATGTGCAACTGTAGGTGTGACCATTCATCCATATTAAATAAATTCATGCATTTACCACTTTGATCATTGTCAACTCATTTATAACAAGTTGATACATATCTGTGGTATCTTGAAATTAGAGTCACAAATGAAAGTATACTATCTCTAACTCAATCTATATTCTCTAAAGTAGTTTATGACTGTAATTATTTCAAACTTGAAAACACTATGTAAATATTTAGATCGTTTCAGCAGTTTGTGAAAATATGTTTGCTGGTTGTTTGTCATATCTTCTTGTATGTCTGTAACATTTTGTTTTTGTGCTTCAGTACCCTTATGTTACCGTAGGTCTTTGACAGGTTGTTACGGTATATCTGTGAATGTCTGATGCTGTATGTCTGTGAACGTTTGCTTATGTATGTGTGTGTGTGTGTGTGTGTGTGTGTGTGTGTGTGTGTGTGTGTGTGTTGTTGCTGCTGCTGCTGCTGCTGCTGTTGTTGTTGTTGTTGTTGTTGTTGTTGTTGTTGTTGTTGTTATTGTTGCGCTCGCTCGCTACTAACTCCAGCGTTATGTATACGCACTACTTCTAGTAGCACTGGACTGAATGTTGCGTGTGGGTTAGCTTTCCCTATTACCAGTGTCCCTCGCCATCAGGCGAACCTACTCCGACTTCAGAGGTAATTGTAATTTACTCCCCCAAGTCAAGGACGAGAAGTCAATATTTTAGTCCAATTAACCGGTTTAGGGGTTGAACCCGCAACTTCGGCATCAGCATATCGGTTGTATGAGAACGGGCACTCGTATCTATTCCGCCAAGCTGACCTCCATTTGATTAGATGATATACGATCAACACTGGCGCTGCATCAAAGAAGATCTTATTCCAGAGCAAGAGGACGCCCAAGAAGAGAATTGATAGACGACATCAACAACATTGTACAATCACACGGAATGACACTATCCGGTGCCGCCCATCAGGCGCTGCAACGTCAACTATTTCTCCCCGCGACGCTGGACGCTAAGGTGGAAAATGATGATGATAGTGATGATGATGATGATGATGATGATGATGATGATGATGATGATGATGATGATGATGATGATGATGATGATGATGATGATGATGACGATGAGATGATGATGATCATTATATCAGACATAAACATCAAGGACACTTCTAAAAGACAATAACTTACACCCGTATCCTCAGGCTTGGCCATGGGAATGTTATTCCAATGGGAAAGGTTCCATGGGATGGGATAGGATGGGACAGGCATAAATTACCAGGGGATGGGATGGGTTGGGACGGAAAAATATGTCCCATATTCTCGCACAGAAGCCTGCCTATCCTAGACGTTTGCCGCAAAAGTGGATGATGATGATGATGATGATGATGATGATGATGATGATGATGATGATGATGATGATGATGATGATGATGATGATGATGATGATGATGATGATGATGATGATGATGATGATGATGACGGTATCCGTCACAAACAACAACACATCTACTAGACAGCAACCTACGGGGACCAAAGTCACATATCTATTAGCCACCACTGTTAAAACATCAAATAGACAACTCATTTCCGTAGGACGTGTAGCAGAATGTATTAGTTTAGGTGTGCAAAGCTACAGCACGCTTGAGCATCAGGATGGAATGAGAAGAAAGATGCTCAAGTCGTGACGTGGCTTGTTGTGGGGGTAGTCAGTCAACACCTAGGACGAGGGAAGAGAAGTCAACATCACGATTGAATTGTACTGAGATTTTTGTATCGGCCATCATATTCAAATAAAGCCTGTTTCAAAATAACCCAGCAGAACTTGTTAGTCCTCTGTTTGCGCATTGTTACAATGTGTGTGCTAGCTTGTCCTTCTGTGTATCTACAAATGTGTGTGCTAGTTTGTCTCTCTGTGAATCTACAAAAGTGTGTGCTTGCTTGTCCCTCTGGGTATCTACAAATGTGTGTGCTTGCTTGTCTCTCTGTGTATCTGCAAATATGTGTGCCTGCTTCTCTCTCTCTCTCTCTCTCTCTCTCTCTCTCTCTATATATATATATATATATATATATATATATATATATATATATATATATATATATATATATATATATATATATATATATATATCATCTCATCTCATCTCATCATGTTCCTCTTTGTACCTTGCGGTGTCGAGGTGAAGTATAAACTTCGTGAGAGTGCCCGGTTATGGGCTTCGTATATCGACATTCCCATGGATTCTGTTATTCCCTCAGTCCAACGTTTACGTGGTCGGCCTCTTCCTCTGTTTCCATCTGGTCTGTACATCATTGCTTGTTGTGGCATGCTGTTGACTGGTAGCCTACTTGCATGGCCAAACCATTTGACTTGCTGCTTTCTAATAAAATCTAGAGCAGCTTTAACCCCTACTTTAGTCCTGATTTCTTCATTTCTGATCTTATCTCTTCTTGATACGTTGAGTATTCTTCTCAGAAACCTCATTTCTGTTGTTGTGATTTTTCTTTTCTCTTTTTCTGTCATTGTCCAGGTTTGGCATTGGTAGCACGAGAGTTGGTAGGAAGATTGTGTTGTAAAGTGCTTTCTTAGTAGTTATTGATACATGTTTGTTCTTTAGTATTGGTGCCATTTGTCCAATGAGTTGATTTGCCTTATTGCACCTATTTTCGATCTCGTCTTCTGATCTGCCATTTGATGATATTATACTTCCTAGGTACTTGAAGCTCTTTACTTGTTTCAAGGGATGTTCGTTTAGGTGAATTGTTGCTGTTTGTTCTTCTTTAGTTATAGTCATTACCTCTGTTTTGCTTGTGCTAATTTTCATGTTATGTTCCCTACACATTTCGTTTAGACTATTCATGTGGTCTTGTAATTCAGCTTCTGATTTTGCTATTAGTGCTTGGTCGTCCGCAAACAGGAGTTCTCTAATGGTTAGATTTGCAGATGGTTCTTCTTCTGTGTTCTCGTCATGCGGTATTCTTGCTGTCTCTGCTTGGCTGGTTTCTTTACATATGTTGTCTATATATGTTATGAACAAGAGAGGGGACAGGACACAACCTTGTCGTACTCCAGATCTTATGGTGAAGGGTTCTGAGTGTTCTCCAGTTGCTCTCACTATGCATTCACTGTTGTTGTATAAACTTCTGCATAGGTTGTTAGATGTGTACTCACTCCATATTGTTTAAGGATTTCCCACAGCTTGTTTCTATCTACCCTATCAAATGCCTTTTCTTGGTCGACAAAGGCTAAGTAGAGTGTTTCATTGAATTCAATTGATTTTTCTATAAGTTGTCTAAGAGCAAAAATGGCGTCTGTGCATCCTTTGTTTTTCCTAAATCCAAGCTGCGTTTCGCTTAGCTGGGGTTCTAAAGTAGTTCGTAATCTTTTTTCAAGAATTTTGCAAAATATTTTCCCAGTATGACTCAACAGTGAAATGCCTCTGTATGTGTGCAATCTCTTTTGCTGCCTTTGTTTTTCCAAATTGGGATAATTATGGCATTTCCCCAGTCTCGTGGTGTCTGTTGTTCTACCCAAACATGGTTGAATAGTCTATGTAGCCAAGATGTTCCTACTTCCCTTGCTGCTTTAATTAGTTCATTTGGTATTTCATCCTGTCCTGGTGATTTGTTTAATGGGGGCTAATCTGATGGCTTCTATAATTTCTTCTTTTAGTATGTCTGGTTCTAGTTCCTCGGTGACATCTGTGTAGGTCTCTTGAATTCCTGTGACATCTGATGGGATGTTGAGAAGTTGTTCGAAATACTGCTTCCATCTTATTAGGATCTGTTTTTGTTCACTTATGGTTCTCCATTTTCGCTGTTAATTATTTCAGTTGGGTCAAAGGGATCTCCTCTGGTTCTGCATTGCACTTATCTTTTTGTAGAAGTTTCTGTTTGCCTCCTTGTAGTTTTTATTTAGGGGTTTCTCCATACTCTTCCCAGTCTTTTTGTTTTTCCCTCTTTACTATTCTACTCAACATGTCTTCTCGCTATTCTGTATTCTCTGTAATCACATTCCTGTTGCTCTTCAACCACTTTTTATATTTTCCTTTTTTTTTTCTTTTTACCGCTTTCTTTACTTCTGCGTTCCACCAACTTGTTATTTTCTTTATCCGTGGTTTTGCGTTTTTTTTCGTGGTTCCGCATGTTATTTTTGCAGTATTTAAAATGCTTGATTTGAATATCTCCCATTCTTCTTTCCAATGTTTTTCTTTCCGTAGGTAATTTTACAAAGAGTTCAGTTAGTTCTTTCTCATAATTTTCCCTTACTGCCTCGTCTTTTAAGGTTTTTTAAGTTTACTGATTCGCCATGGCATGTATTTCCTGCTCTTTGTCCTTCTTCTTTAATGGTTCTTATTGTGGCAACGACTGCTTTATGATCTGTGTTTATACTGAAATTGGGCACTGCTCTTGCATCTAATATATTTCTCTTTCTGTTATTTCTTGTTAATATAAAATCAATTTGGCTTTTAGTATCTTAGATTGTTCCATTTATACCAGGTGTATACTTGCGAATCTTTATGTTTATAGAATGTGTTGTATATAGAGGTCGTGTTGGCTGCAAAGCCTCTATCAGTCTACTTCCGTTATCATTCCTTTCATTTTGCTGATCTCCAAATGCTCCCAGGTGTTTTTCTATGCCCACTCTGTTCTGTCCTAGTCTTGCATTGAAGTCTCCCATAACTATGATGTTGTCCTGCTATCTATTTTTGTTTAGCACATCATGTATGTCTTCGTAGAAGTCCTCGCATTCTTGCTCATTATTGTTTGCATTACATGGTGCGTATATCTGTACATATGTTGTGATTGTTTGTTCTTTTATTCTCACTGTTATGATTCTTTCTGATATATATTTTATTTCTAGTATTCCTCTTGCTAGCCGTGGTTCGATGACTACACAACTGTGTGTGCTTGTTTGTCCCTCTGTGTATCTACAAATATGTGCGCTTGCTTTTCTCTCTAGATATCTACAACTGGGTGTGCTTGCTTCTCTCTCTAGATATATACAGCTCTGAGGGCTTGCTTCTCTCCGGATATATAAAATTGTGCGTGCTTGCTTGTCTCTCTATATATCTACAATTGTTTGTACTTGCTTATCTCTCTAGATACCTCCAACTGTGTATGCTTACTTGTCTCACCAGCTATCTGCAGGTGTGCTGTCTTGCTTGTCTCTCTAGATATCTACAGTTGTGCGTGCTTACCTGCTTGTCCAGATATCTACAATTTTGCGTGCTTGCATTTCTCTCCAGCTACCTACAATTGTTCGCGCTTGCTTGTCTTTCTTGACATCTACAATTTTGAATGCACGTTTTTTCACTCACCATAGCATCTGAGAACGGCAATTAAAGCCAGAAATGCAAAAAGTCTGAGAGGCTGCATGTTGTCCTGTTCACTCCAAATGAGACAAACAAGCAACGAGAGACGGAAAATAAATCGATGAGCCAGTCAGAAGACGTAATTATTAATGCATGCATTCTGTGCATCAGAATGGTTTCTGAAAGGACTTCATCACATTCAAGTCTGCTTCTAAGAACACCAGTTGCAAATGAGAAGCAACATCGAACGATCATCAAACGACGCATTCTTAATCAGTAAGGAAATATATTTGCTACTAACTCAACTTTCTATGTATAAACAAACGCAAGTCACAGTTGGAACATGTACAGAGAAGCTTTCACACAAAGCATAGAAAGATAAAAACGTGAGCGTCTGTAACAATGCGCACACAGAGGACTAACAAGTTCTGCTGGGTTATTTTGAAACAGGCTTTATTTGAATATGATGGCCGATACAAAAATCTCAGTACAATTCAATCGTGATGTTGACTTCTCTTCCCTCGTCCTAGGTGTTGACTGACTACCCCCACAACAAGCCACGTCACGACTTGAGCATCTTTCTTCTCATTCCATCCTTGATGCTCAAGCATGCTGTAGCTTTGCACACCTAAAAAAAAACATTTTTGTACACCTTCCTATGTTTTGAAAAGACTTTTCCTTCAAAAGTCTTTACCCTAATCCCTCTATCTACACCTTCTCTCCTTACCTCCCACAATTTCTCTAATCCGCCCCAAAATCTTATTTTTAAATCAATATTTTTTTTTTGGGGTAACTCTCCCTCTGTCACATAGCAAACCACTATGAAGTCATATTTTTCTTCGTTTCGGGGCCCTTTAAAAAAAAAAAATATCATTATTATTACACATACTAACACCTTTTTGTATAGGTATCTATTATACCTCAATAACATTTAACACATATATAATAATCATAACACATATGGTTACCTTTTTGAAAACTCCCTTTTTCTCCTTTTAAACACTCCGCTTTAAACCCCAAAAATTCAAAAAAGCTGTATCTTTGGGAATACCCCCAACTCTCTATTGTCATCACTAACCGTATTACCTCCAAATACACTTTTACTTTCAACCAAAACCCGAAATCACTTGCACACGATAGGAAGACAAAATCGGTGCGCACCGGAGATTCAAAGAAGTAGAAAATCTTTCCCCCCAAAAAACACACTCACCTAAAAAACAAACACCTTTAACCCCCTATG
>JACEFZ010017798.1:0-18996 GCA_014155875.1 Cepaea nemoralis
GTTGGTACTATTAGTGTTGGAACTCTTCGCTGGCTGCTGGGGATGGGGACGGAGCGCTTATGGGAATGCCCCGAATGCTGTGATGTCGATTCCTAAATCAATCAATCAATCAATCAATCAATCAATCTGACTCTGTCCTCTCTCTGCGTCTCTGTCCTCCGTGTCTCTCTCTCACTGTCTCTCTCTCTCTGTTTCTGTCGATGTCCTCTCTCTGTCTCTGCCCTCCATGTCTCTGACTCTGTCCTCTCTCTCTGTCTCTGTCCTCTGTGTCTCTATCTCTATCTCTCTCTGTCACTGTCCTATCTCTCTGACTCCGTCCTCCGTGTCTCTCCCTGTCTCTCTGTCTCTGTCGCTGTCCTCTGTGACCCTGTCTCTGTCCCCTCTCTATGACTGTCTGTCTCACTCTATCCTCTATCCCTCTCTGGTTGTCTCTCTCTCTCTGTCTTCTCTCTTTCTCTGTCTCTGTCTCTCTGTCTGTCTCTCTCTCTCCTCTCTCTACCTCTGTGTGGCTTTCTCTCTCTGTCATCTCTCTGTCATTTACCTAACTCTCTCTGTCTTCTCTCTCTGGCTGTATGTCCCCCCTCTCTCTTTGTCCTGTCTCTCTGTCAGTCCTCTCTCTCTTCTGTCTATGTCTCTGTCTGCCCTATCTCTTCTCTCTGTGTCTCTGTTTGTCCTCTCTCCTCCCTCTCTCTTCTCTCCCTGTCTCTGTCTGTTTCTGTCTGTTCTCTGTCTCTCTGTCTGTCTGTCTGTCTGTCTGTCTGTCTCTCTCTCTCTCTCTCTCTCTCTCTCTCTCTCTCTCTCTCTCTCTCTCTCTCTCTGTCTGTCTGTCTGTCTGTCTCGCTCTCTCTTTCTGCAGAATTGCAATCCGAGTGCTGAGAGCATCGCAAAAAGCTGGGACTTCGTAGCTCCAGCGATGGGCACCCCCACCCCCTCAATTCAACACCCCCCCCCCCTCCAATCCCTCTTTGGACAAATGGCATTCATTTGTAGCCTGATCACCGCTGTCCAAACTAAGAACGACCACACGACCTTCATAACCCAAGGCAGACGGTTCGACGCTTTCGCCTTATACGATCAAATGAAGATCTGGATATCAAGCCAGAGGAAGGCCACGACACGGACGGACAGCCAGCCTCAAGGGTACTCTCAACAAATACCACGCATAGAGCTGTAGCCTACGATGCTATAGCCTACGGTAGATGACGTTGTGATATTCTAGTATGATAATTTATTCGCGTCTAGCGTGAGCCGCGTCGTCAAGTGGTTACACACTCGCCTCACACGCCAGTGATCCGGGTTTGATCCCGGGTCCAGTCAAGGATATGCACTACTGACGAGCTCAAACGAGAGCGAAACTCGAGTCGAGTGCTTCCAAATTGACTTGGACAAGGCCTTAGGTTCGTACCGGAATACGATCAGCGTTGCCAGTAGTGGGCTTTGCTCAGTGTTTAAATACTACATCTGGCCAGGCGCATCTGGCTCCCAGCTCCACCCAGCCAAACATGGGTGTAAGGAAATGTTCTGGGAAAATCATTAAGATCTTTTAACGATGACACCATTAAGATCGTTTAACGCTGACATTATTACGATTTTTTAACGCTAAGCACAACACGCACCAGGGGATTGCGGCAGCCTAGTGGCTAGACGCTTGCCTGCAGACCCAGTGGGCACGGATTCCGTACGCATCGGATGTGGATTCGGATCCAGTATCGAATGGATACCAAGAATTGTCTTGGGAAGTGAAGGCGACCGATGTGATACTGACCACATCAGCCACCGAGTGGCCACTGGTCTATACAAATATGGGTCTAGCACTATCTATCCCGTGCGCTTTATTACCTGTTAAAGGACAACTTTACTTACAACACGAGCTTTTTAACATTAGTGCAACTCATTGGCTAGTAGGAGGGTCTCCGTGGCGTAGTGATCAAGCCCACTGCCTCGCGCACACTCGAAGGTTGTGGGTTCGATCCCGGGCTATGTCGTTCGCTTCACGAGTGTAATTTTCTGGGGGTGGTCGCTGGAGCTGCGGAGTTCGCGCTTTGTGCGAGGCTTTCGGCAGGCCGTCCTGCAGAAAGAGACCGAGTAATGTGGGATATAAACCGGTGCAATGAAGTCGGTCATCTTGCCTTTTGAACCTTTGTTGTTATTGGCTTGTAGGAATAATTTCAACTTGTGACATGTTTTAATTTCATTACTATTTGTTTTTGTTGCTCTAGTCACTTACTGTTTCACAGTCCTTGCAGAATTTCTTGCCATTTTATCTGCTTGCATCACAGTCCCGCGATATATAGTTTCTTTGTCTTCCTAAACAATATTTGTTAAGAAGCAAACGGAAGCGGAGACCTCAACCCGGTGACGTGTTCGGGTGGTTGTTGGCAGGTTGTTGGTTGGCTGGCTGAGTGGCTTGTTGGTTGGTTGATTTGTTGAGTCCTTGTTGGTTAGTTGCCTTGTTGTTCGTTGGTTGATTTGTTGGGTCCTTGTTGGTTGGTTGATTTATTGGGTCCTTGTTGGTTGGTTGATTTGTTGGGTCCTTGTTGGTTGGTTGATTTGTTGAGTCCTTGTTGGTTGGTGGGTTGGTTGGTAGGGTGTTGGTTGGCAGGATGTTGGTCGTTGGTTGGTTGTTTGTTTGTTGTTGGTTGTTTGTTGCTTCGCTGGTTGTTGCCTGCTTTTGGTGGTTGATTGACAGGTCCTTGGTCGGTTGACAGGTTGTTGGTTGGTAGGCTGGTTGTTGGTTGGGTTGGTCGGTTGACAGGTTGTTGGTTGGTAGGCTGGTTGATGGTGGGGTTGGTTGGTTGTTGGTTGGTTGTTGGTTGGGTTGGCTGGTTGTTGGTTGGTAGGCTGGTTGTTGGTTGGGTTGGCTGGTTGTTGGTTGGGTTGGCTGGTTGTTGGTTGGGTTGGCTGGTTGTTAGTTGGTTGGCTGGTTGTTGGTTGGGTTGGCTAGGTCATTTGTTTGGTGTTTGGTTGACTGAGTGTTGGTTGGCTGTGAATCTTCTGGAAATCTGTCAGTGTTAAGCCGGAAGTATCGATGTTCAGGTCGTCTGAACCCCGCTATAGACTTGCATCTATTGGAGTGAGGCTGTTATAGAGACTATCCTCCCCAGCCGGTACCAAAGTATCATCCCCGTGGGGACTGTATAACGGCGCTCCCTTTCCTATCTCTCAGCTCAGAAACAACGAGCGGGGTGCGCAAGATCACTTCAGGAACCGGCCATCTGCGGAGAGGCATATATTAGAATGGAACTAGGTCACGATTCAGCCCAGCACGTACAGATTGGGCAGAGGTTAGGTCTAGACTGCTGATGGATTTTGATGTATTGCCAACACTGGGGTAAGTCAAGTGAAGAACCCGCTTACACTGCCCGACGTCGCAATCGGCCGTATTGTGCTAAAGCCATGTTTTTATACCAATCGGCGCTAGGTGGGTGATGTGGCCACCCTTACTTCCCAACACATTTCCTGGTACCTATTTAAGTTGGTCAGTTTTAAAATTCGCCGTGATGCGGATTCAAACTCTTGACCACCCGGATGACAGATGAGTGTTTAGCCACCACGCTACAGCGGCTTATAAAATAATTCATGGTTTAGATTTTCTCTTAAATTATATGGTTGTCACATATATATATATATATCTTATATATAAAAGGCAATCTCCGTCTGTCCGTATGTCCTTTATGCATTCGCGAACGGCCCATCCGATTGAGATGAAATTTTCTACACGTCTTCCTTTCATTCCAGCGCAGCCAACTGTGATATTTTTTTAGTGTGAAATCGGCTGCTTACTGAATATTATTTAATTTTCCATTTTTCATTATAATTTCTATACAGCAAGGGGACTTAACTCTGTAAAAGTTATTTCAAAGGGCATAACTTTTAATAACTTTTCTGTATAACTTATAGTCATATTGTTGCATCGTTTTCAAAGATTTATAAACTCTGTGTCTATAGTTATGTACCGGCATATGAGTTATAATAAATAATGATACAATCTTTAAGGCATTTTCAAAGTTTTCATAAAAATAATGCACAATGCATAACATTGTAACTCATCTTTTTATGCTTAAGAAGTTACTGTAGTCATGCAGGTGATTAGAAAGAGTTTTCATTAAAAATAATGGATGGTGTGTGGAAGGACATTCTTTTAAGTTACTTTTTTTGTTGTATGAATTTAATGAGACGCTACCCGCCAGGAGCTGGGCAAAGCCACGCCGGGTCAGATAGATAGACAGACCCACCTTTTCGCTGCAGTTGTCTACAGGCATATGCGTTAAAATCCTCCTCCTCCTCTCCCCTCCTCCTCCTACCCTCTTCCTCTTCCCCTCCCCCTCCTCCCTCTCCCTCCTCCTCCCTCTTTCTCCTCCTCCTCCTCCTCCTCCTCCCTCTTCCTCCTACCTCCTCGCCCTCCTCCCTCCTCCTAATCACTCCTCTTCCTTCCTCCTCCCTTCTCCTCCTCTCTCCTCCCACTCCCTCCTCCTCCCTCCTTCTAATTCTACGTCCTCCCCCTCATCCCTCCTCCTCCCTCCTCCCCCTTCTCCTCCCTCCTCCTCCTCCTCCTCCTCCCCTCCTCCTCCCTCCTCCTCCCTCTCCTCCTCCATCCTCCTCATCCCTCCTCCTCCCTCCTCCTCCTCCCTCCTCCTCCTCATTCTTCCTTCTCCTCCCTCCTCCTTCTCCCTCTTCCTCCTCCTCCCTCCTCCTCCCTCCTCCTCCCTCCTCCTAATCACTCCTCTTCCTTCCTCCTCCCTTCTCCTCCTCTCTCCTCCTACTCCCTCCTCCTCTCTCCTCCTACTCCCTCCTCCTCCTCCCTCCTCCTCCTCCTACGTCCTCCCCCTCATCAATCCTCCTCCTACCTCCTCCCCCTCCTCCTCTCTCCAACTCCTTCCTCCTCCTCCCTCTTCCTCCTCCTCACTCCTCATCCTTCCCCTCCTTCTCCTCCCTCATCCTTCTCCGTCTTCCTCCTCCCTCCTCCTCCTCCGCCTCCTCCCTCCGCCTCCTCCCTCCTCCTCCCTCCTCCTCCTCTCTCCTCCTCCTCCCTCCTCCTCCATCTCCCTCCTCCTCCCTCCTCCTCCTCCCCCTGCGTTCTTCTCCTCCCTCCTTCTCCCTCCTCCTCCTTCTCCTTCCTCCTCCCTCCTCCTCCCCTCCCTTTCCTCCTCCTACCCTCCTCCTCCTCCTCCTCGCCTCCTCCTGCCTCCTCCTCCTGCCTCCTCATCCTTCCTCCTCCCTCTCCTCCCTCTCCTACCTCCTCCTCCTCCTAATCCTCCTCCTCCCTCCTATTCCTCCTACTCCTCTCCTCCTTCCTCCTCCTCCTCCTCCTCCCTTCTCCTCCCTCCTCCTCCTCTCTCCTCCTCCTAATCCCTCCTCCTCCCTCCTATTCCTCCCTACTCCTCCTCCTCCTTCCTCCTCCCTCCTCTTCCCTCCTCCTCCTCTCTCCGCCTATCTCTTCCTCCCTCCTACTCCTCCCTCCTCCACCTCCCTCTTCCTCCTCCCAGCTCCTACTCCTCCTTTTCCTTCTTCTGCTGATGCTGCTGCCGCCGCTCCATTTACCCAAGTTAATTGTTGGGGAAGATGTAAAGATCTTTCAAGTGCTCTTTCTAATGCTTTTTGTAAGTTGGTCTTCGTTTATCTAAGGTTGTTCTAACTGCAACCAATAAATGATTAGACAGACAGGCAGACAGACAGACAGAGAGGAGGGACGGACAGACAGACAGACAGACAGACAGACAGACAGACAGACAGACAGACAGACAGACAGACAGTCGGGAACGGGAACCTATATGATTACTTATATGAATTAAATGAGATGCTCGCCATCAGGGGCTGGGCGAAGCCGGGCCGGATCAGACAGACAGACAGACAGACAGACAGACAGACAGACATATAGACAGACAGACAGACAGACAGACAGACAGACAGACAGACAGACAGACAGACAGACAGACAGACAGACAGACAGACAGACAGACCAGACCAGACCAGACCAGACCAGACCAGACCAGACCGACAGTCGGGAACGGGAACGAGAACTTATATGTCTACTTATATGAATTAAATGAGATGCTCCCCACCAGAGACTGGGCGAAGCCGGGCCGGGTCAGCTAGTATATATATATATTGGTTATGATCAGCATCGATCGCTCGCTCATGTCATTGTCGGTGTGACGTCCTGACCTTTACACCAGGGCAGCGGCCTGTTTGGCTTGCTCATTTCCATTTCCAACCGCTGAAGGATTTTTTAACTCGCATAATGTGCACACGCGTTCTCTGTGTTTCGTCCTGGTCTGGGAAAGCATGACGTCAGATCCACTACCCTGGAATCGGGAGGTGGGGGTATACCACCCTTTTCATGGTTTTATTTTTTTAAAGACCACACAATCTAGACCGTTAAAAGAATCAGGCCTGTACGCTCTAGAGGCGGATCTCGTAACATTTAAACCACTCAGCCCATTAATGAAGAGCATGCAATAACAAATACAACACCAACAAGTAAAACAATAAGCCGCAAGTACGAAAAAGCCCAAACAAACAAACAAACCCATACAAACCAAGTTATGCCAAGAATCGTAAACTCGAAATGTGCTTTATTTGCGCCAACAAATCAATAAATAACGAATGGAAGAAACAATAGCGAGCAAACAGATAATCTACCTACATCAACACCTCAAATCTAACCAGATCTACCTATGCAATTTAACCTAGGAAGAGGGCGTGTTCGCAAATGGGGGATGAGACTGGACTATTTTATCTGCGATAAGGGAAGTCACTGCTACAGCAGGATATAACAATAGTAAATAAAAACAGGGTAGTGGATCTGACGTCCTGCTTTCCCAGACCAGGGCGAAACACAGAGGGAGTCTCTGTGGCGAAGTGGTCAAGCCGTTTAATTCGGACTCCGAAGGTTGTGGGTTCGATTCCGGGCCGCGTCCTTCGGTTCACGAATGAAATTTTTCGGAGATTGCTGTGGGTCGTCGCTAGAGCTACGGAGTTCGGGCTTTATGCGACGCTTTCCGCGCTGCGGAAAGAGACCGAGCCATATGGGATAAAACCCGGTGCAATGAAGTTGACCCCGTAAAATTTTAAGCGACTTTTAAAAAATAAAAATAGTTACGTATAGATACGTATAACTCCTGCAAAAAAACTGAGAGATACTAAACGCAGAGACAGTTTATATATCTTACCGTAGTGAAGTTCGTTGTAAGACACGTATATTGTGTCTGTGTTTGGTATCCCCCACTTTTTCGCTAGAGTTACAGAGTTTTTATTTCCTAATATTTTGTGTATGTTATTTAGTTAGTTAGTTAGCTAGCTAGCTAGTTAGTTAGTTAATAGGTAGGTAGGTGTCAGGTCTTAGTCAGATATGGCTGAGCTACCGTATGACAGTAGACGGTACTACCTGGTTTCTGTTAGCGTCGAATGTTGGGTGGCGCTCACTAAACTCGATACCCCACACTGCGCCAACGACTTTGGGCGGAGGAGTGCAATAGGGAGAGTATACGCCTTACCCTAGTGCGAGGAAATGCTACCTAAAGACTACATATCATGGCAGGGCAGACCAGACCCTGGTCGGCAACTGGTCAAGGATGCGGACAGTTAGTATTGTTTTGCTGATCCGACAGCTTCTGCAGCTTGTCTTATTCCAGACGTATTGGTGTTACCGTTCCTCTGGAGTAAACTAGACAGGCCGAGAGAGGGCTTTGTGTTATGGAGAAGTATAACTCCAGTTTGCAAACTATCATCTGTCAAAACGGCAAGGTGCCAGTAACTCAGTAGTTAATTTGTTAGTTACTTAGGTAAGTAGGTAGTTAGTTAATTAGGTAGTTAGTTAGTTAGTTGAGTGAGTGGGTGGGTAGTTAGGTAGTTTGGTTGGTAGTTAGTTACTTAGTTAGTTAGTTAGCTTGTTTGTTTGTTTGTTTGTTCCGGTTCCAACTTCACGGCAAAGAATCGTCTCCATAATGCCCCGTTTTTATGCCAGTAAATATCGCACAAAATGCTCCTCACTGTTCTATGTGAAAAATGGAACAGGCATGAATTTCAACAAACCAACAGCCCGCAGAGGTATTCTTTGCACAATGCCGCTGTCAGAATGCCAACACAAAAGTCCGCCACGGGAAATACAGTTCATTGTCGATGGAAGCGGAAGTCACTAGAAAACCATCAGCCACACATTACTGCATAAGGCCAACCCAGTTAGTTCAGCAATGTTATGTGTTTGTAACGTATCAGTTCTCATGGTGGGTGATATTTCATCCTCCCAAAAGCAATGAGTAATTAGAACTATCTCAGAGCGCTTGCCTATCTGCCAAAGTAAATCTGGTAATTGGAGCTATGTGTATGTGGTTAGAGTACGATATGGCCACTCGGTTATCATGTTCACATCTCATTTCCTTCGAGAAAGCAGTCCCATATCAGAAATCTGCTGTGGGTAAACAACACGACATGCCATTTGTATAGGCCAGAGTGTCTCCTCTGCCTCGCTGTCCGTATGTTGTGGGTTCGATTTTGGCCTACGTTAGGTTCACTATTGCTATTTTCTTGTATACTCCGGGTGGGGGGGGGGGCCGGGGGGTGGGGGGTCGTCGATGGAGCTACGGAGTTCGTGCTTTGTGCAACGCTATCGGCTGCCCGTTCTGCGGACAGAGACTGAGCCATGTGGGATAAAACCCGGTGCAATGAAATCCACCCGCTTTTAAAACCTTTTTTTATTGTATGCCTTTGTGCACGAAAAATAGGTGGTTCTCTCTCTCTCTCTCTCTCTCTCTCTCTCTCTCTCTATATATATATATATATATATATATATATATATATATATATATATATATATATATATATATATATATATATCTACCTGTCTCTCTCTATATATCTGTCTCTCTGTCTCTCTGTTTCTCTCTCTCTCCTTCCCTCCCTTCTCCCTCCCTAGCCACCGACAAGACCTGACATCGAACGCTCAGACAGCACTCATGCCATTGTTAGCGTAACGTCGCAACAGTTTCACCAAAATCCCCCCATTTAATTTTCTATCGTGTTACAAAAACACTAGCGGGCCCCCGGTCGGACCAGAGGTCGAGGCCATCGTTCGTCGTCCGCTAAATGAGGGAAAAACCGGCCACTTGTCCCTCCGTGCATTCGGGCCTACCAAATGCGATGGTGCTAGCGTTTGACGGTCCCCATGGCAAACGCCTGCTTCGTGACTTGTGCTTCGTCTTGTCTTGTACAAAGGTAAGTTAATAAGTAAGTCACAAATGGCTGTAGAAAAATAACTAAATATGATAACAACTTGAAACCAGTTTATTTGTATACATACGTGTCCCTTTATTTCTCAACATAATTTCCACCAACATTGATGCACTTATCCCATGGTTTTATCAGTTCTCCCAAACCGACTGCATAAATCTGTGTGCCCTGTTTTCATTTACCTGCCATCCCACAGAACTGTGTGACTTACTAATTGACTCTCCCTGGTAACTTTTTCTACACAACTATGCACCACTTTACTGGAAATCGCTAGAGGCTAAGTACACTGAAAACCAACCTTGGCGGGAGATATTTCGCGAATGACGCCGAAGTTGAATGTGAAGTAAAAACGTGGTTTAAAAACAGAGCACGCAGTTCTATGCAGCCGGTTTGAGAGACCTGATAAAACTATGGGATAAGTGCATCAATGTTGTTGGAAACTATGTTGAGAAATAAAGGGACAATGTGCGTCTACAAATAAACTGGTTTCAAGTTGTTATCATATTTAGTTATTTTTCTACAGCCATTTGTGACTTACTTATTAACCTACCCTCATATTACAACAAAAATATTGTTGCCGAACTGTTATGTCTACATGTTCAACCTGAGCGCTGTAGGTTATTGAAACCGTATTAAGCCGGTTTTCAGCACGTTTTCTTATAATGTTTTGACAGTGCTGCATCCCATTTGCAGGACGTTGCTGGACCCCAGTGTTGACTTCTCCCCCAGAAAGCAGTGGCAAACTCATCACCAAGAGCCATGCCAGCTGACGAACGCGTTCATGTCTTTCCATAGATCGCGGTCTTTGGTATTCTCGATCAACTCTGCTGATCATAGTCCTCCACACCACTGTCTCAGTACATCCAGCATCATTTCTCTTGGTTTGCCTCTGTCTCTCTTCCCCCTTGATCTTTACAGTTGTCACGATATTCTCCCATGTCTCTCTTCTCATCACGTGACCTAAGAAAGCTATTGGTCTCTGTCTTATTGCTGTATATAGTCATGAGTTGGAAACTACTGGCGTAAAAGTGAATAGAAAATCTACAAGCTGAATGTAATTTCCTGTATGTGACACGCAACATTTTGTTTAAAGAGTGTTGACAAGCTGCGGGTTTACTGTTGAGTACTTTTCCTTCCACGTAGAGCATGGAAGCCGCTTTCCACGGCAAATTGTTAACTCAATTTGAATAACGAAGACACAAACAATAGATTGCACGATTTATTGCCTGGCATATTTCGCTGCATCTCGTCAGGTACATACTGCAGAAATCACACAACTTACGTGAAATTAACTAGATGAATCCTTCAAGTTGAAATATACACAATTTCGCACAGTAATGTCACTTATCTACCACGGTAATTTTAAGCTGACTAACATGTCTTTCTGTTTACACAATTCTGGCTTGCGTTGATAGATCATAATTGCTTCTGCAAATTTTAACAAGCGAGTATTTTGTGTTCTAAACAACACGCGAAATGCAGTGTCTCTGGACACAACATGGCCACTGGCGACAATGTGCCTGCCGATTGAAGACGCCGGGAGCTTCCGGTGTGTCTTCTCCTTACGGCTAGCATCTCCTGTGTGTTGTATCTTGTTGACCCATTGAGGTATGTGTTCTGACACCCGTTTGTTAAGCTGTCTCTCCGTTCGACCAATGTAAACGGCCTGGCATCTACATGTGAATTGGTAAATACAATTGTTTGTGGCGTACAGAGGAACAGGCTCTTTGACTGTTGGTGTAGGAATGGGTACGGTTTTACATCTAATGACTGGAGTTGCCGCACAGAATGTTCGACCTACTGCTGTAGTAAGCCGGTCTTGTAGACGTTGCATTACGTCATCCCCTCGAAAGGTTAGCTGGATGAATACCTTGAGTTTAGGGACTGTAGTTACGTCTGCTTTGGGTTTGGGCTGTTGGCAATGGCGCTTTATAAATCCTGTGGAGTACCCATTCAGGTTTAAGACATTCTTCAGAGTTTCAAATTCCTCTGTCAGTGTGTCCTGGGTGCATATCTTTCTAGCACGGTCAAACAAGGTCCGTACTAAGCCCCGTTTGTACTGGACAGGTGTGAAGCTCTGAAAATTTAGGTATTGGCCAGTCCATGTTTCTTTGCGATACACCGATCTTTGAATTGTGCCGTCTGCTCTACGTCTCATTAGAATATCTAGGAATGGTAACGCTTCGTTGTGTTCGTGTTCCATAGATAGAGAGATGTTTTTATGCGTCTTGTTCATTGTGGCCTGAAACGATGTTGCTTGTAGCTCGTCTGTGGTGATGATTAGTATATCGTCCACATAACGCCGGTAAAAGGCCAAGTTGTTGATGTCTGAGGATCTCTTTTCTTCTAAGTGTGCCATGAAGATGTCCGCTAGAATAGGACCAAGAGGACTCCCCATGGCCACTCCGTCAATTTGGCGGTATGACTTAGTTAGAAAATTGAATTGGATGTTGGCGGTACATAGTAGTAGTAGCCTCTCCAGAATAGGTGTTGGTATGCCTAATTTTAGTTGTTTGTCTTCAATGCGTTCCCTTATTATTTTCACTGTCTCCTCTAATGGAACGTTAGTGAATAGGGAGGCTATATCCATGGATGCCATGTGTTTGTTATTTATGTCCATAGTATCCAATAATTCCACCAGTTGGAATGTATCTCTGAGTATTTTTGGATCGAAGGACTGTCGTACTGGCTTTAACATTTCGGCTAACCATCTCGCCATTCGGTATTGTGCAGAGTTAACCATGGACAGGATAGGTCTTAGCGGGATGCCGGGCTTGTGAAGTTTGGGTAGACCGTACATCTGAGGAGTGTGCGAGCCACGTAAAGACATGTTAGTCAGCTTAAATTTACCGTGGTAGATAAGTGACATTACTGTGCGAATTTGTGTATATTTCAACTTGAAGGATTTATCTAGTTAATTTCACGTAAGTTGTGTGATTTCTGCAGTATGTACCTGACGAGATGCAGCGAAATATGCCAGGCAATAAATCGTGCAATCTATTGTTTGTGTCTTCGTTATTCAAATTCACTACGGGAAAACATTGTTTTGAATGTTAACTCAATGTCTACCTGGTCAACCCGTCACGTGGTGTTAACTCCAGATATAGGGGAGTTAACTCTGTACGTTGTTTAGATAACTCCATAATTTGGTGTGTTAACAGGATATGTTGTTGTAACTCCATACATTGTTATGTTAACGTAAGTTCGCTAGTTAACGCCATTCGTTGGTGAGTTAATTCCAAATGTTGGTCAGTTAACTCCATATTGTGTTGTGTTAACCTTATAAGCTGGTGAGTTAACGCCATAAGTTGGTGAGTTAATTCCATATGTTGGTCAGTTAACTCCATATTGTGTTAACCTTATAAGCTGGTGAGTTAACGCCATCAGTTGGTGAGTTAATTCGATAAGTTGGTGAGTTAATTCCATATGTTGGTGAGTTTATTCCATAAGTTGGTCAGTTTACGTCATGTATTGGTCAGTTTACTACATCTACTGGTCAGTTTACTACATATATTGGTCAATTTACTAAATATGTTTGTCGGTTTACTCCATATGTTGGTAATTTTATTCCATATGTTGGTAATTGTTATTCCATATGTTGGTAAGTCTACTCTACATGTTGGTAATTTTATTCCGTATGTTGGCAATTTTATTCTATATGTTGGTCAGTTAACTCCATATGGTATTGTGTTAACTTTGTAAGTTAGTCAGTTTACTCCATAAGTAGGTCAGTTTACTCAATATGTTGGTCAGTTTACTCCATATGGTGCTGTTTTAACTTTGTAAATCGGAGAGTTTAGTCCATAAGTGGACAGTACGCACACGTGTTCTGCGACGCACGTGCAACTAGGTACGCGTCGTCAACAGCCACATTTTTCAGTCACATAAATCCACATCCATGGAGCATAGACTAAATTATAGCCACGTTACAACACTGTGCAGGCTCAACCCCTACACCGGCATTAAATTAGACATAAATGTTGACTTCTCGTTCAGAAAGCAGTGGCAAACTACGGAACGTAAAATTGCTTAGGAAATCAACTAGGGGCGATCGCACGTCCTGCAGAGAACATGTAACTTATTTCGTGTGACCTGTAGAGGTCAGGTCAGCGTGGGCGATAAGTTTATCCATTCTCGCGCTTATACTTTGTGTACGCTGACGGTGGGTGGTGTGATCATTCCATACGGTGGTCAGGAGAGCGTAAACGTTAACTTCTTTTTCAGAAAGCAATGGCAAACTACTTAATGGTAAATTGCCTAGAAAAATAATCAACCTAGGGTTGAGCACATCTTACAAAGGACATGCAACCATTTTCTTTAGCGTGTTCTTTAAGAGTGATGGTCTATAGCAGATAAGTTATTGCTCAAGTTATTTTAGTAGCGCCTCGAGTACCCCTGCAAGCAATTCTATCTCTTTACAGTAACATATAACAGACGCTCACATGACCAGTTGCCAGTTTCTAGAATCATCGTGAGTTAGACAGGTCTATAACATCTAGAGAGATTAACAATGCATAAAAAATGAGAATTGTCAAATGTTGCGTATTTTAACACTACTGTGTGACTCTGAAGCCTGGACATTGAGCAAGCAACTAGAAAGAATAGAGGCCCTGAAGATGTGGATATACAGAAGAATGTCGTATTTAATGGAAACAAAAGCCATCAGATGGTCTAGAAAAAATGAAAAGAGAGTTTATGAATGAAATGAAAAAGAGGCAAGTGAAATATTTCGGCCAGGTTAAAAGACATAAGGCTCTTATAAAAACCATACTGGAGGGCAAGGTTGGGGGGCAAGCGAGCAAGAGATAGACAACGAGTGGGAAGATATCAAGAGATGGACGAACATCGGTCTGACAGAATTTACAATCAAGGCGAGAGACAGGCGGTGTTGAAGATCCATTGCAGCCGACCGTCATTGTGGAGACGACACCTGATTGATTGATTGATTGATTGATTGATTGATTGATTGATTGATTGATTGATTGATTGATTGATCATTAGGTATCAATGTCTTTGGTATAATAACTCTGCAAACAATATAAAACAATTCTGTTGTTTTACAGTAAACATATCAGACGCGTGCATGTCCAGTTTGCAGTTTCTAGAATCATCGTAAGTTAGACAGGTTTATTATCATTGAGTGCCACTGTTCTAGATATAATAACTCCAGAAACAATATAATTTGGCCTGGTATTCTGAGCCCTATCATTAGGATCCTAAGAAAACAAGACTGCGCTATATGTGGATATCCGTTGGGCGGGGATGGAAGGTGAAGACATTGTTATCAGCGACATAATTGATTGAGAAATTGATGGTAACGCTAGCCAGAGTTCCGCGTAGCGATTATGATGCCTGTTTAGTGGTGGCTTTGACATGGGGAAATGTGCTGAGTCAACAGGCGGGCTGGTAACAACACGTCAGCAGTCGATTCGTCGTTGTAATCCACAGGTTTAGAAAACTGGGTTATGAAGGAACATGAAGACTCCGGAGTTCGGAAAGGTTGGCCACTTTAACCAAGACAAACTACGAGGTGTAGAAAAGTTGTCCACTGTACTAGAAAAAAACTGAATTTTTGAGAAAGTTTTGTGCTCAATCTTCAAACCTCAAATCCCGAAACAACCAAACAAAATCAATTTGAGAAAGTTGCCTGATTATAACTTAGATACACTTCGAAATTTGGGAACGTTGACCACTATACTATAACCAAGACAAACTACGAGATTTGAGAAAGTTGACTACTATAAACAAGACAGACTAAGATATATGGGAAAGTTGACTATATAAAATGAAGACAAACATCGACATTTGGAACAAGTTTATTACTGTGACATCACGATTAAGGGTGAAGGTACCATTTATCTAAAAGTATATATATGCTGCCAAATCGCCTGCAGCTGTGTTTCAAACGCGGTATGCGGGCTTGCAAATTGTGCCCGTAACGCCTTCGCCACAAAGCCTAAAGAGAAGCTAAAGCCAGGCAAAATAATTTTTTTTTATAAAGTTGTTGCATATCCTTTACAGGACGTAGCAGTCAACCCCAGCATTTTTAACAGCTGTTGATTCCTGGGCAAGTTTACGTTCAGTAGTTTGCCATTGCTTCCTGAACGACCTGCACCCATACCATTTCATAAAGAACCAATGTAAATTGGTCTGTTGCCAAATCGCCAGCAGATGTGTTTCGAACGCGGGTATGCGGTATTACGAACTACTTCCGCGTCCATCGCCATGGAGCCGGCGTTAAAATATCCACACCTTACTTAGGATTCGAACCTGGATTTCCTGTAAGATAACCCCTCTTTCTAACCACTAGCCCAACCGCTAAAATAATAAGACAGGCCATAAATCGTGCAATCTATTGTCTACGTCTTCGTTATTCAATTACACTACGGGGAAACATTATTTAAAGTTATTAGTATCCCCTTCAAAGTATTCACATGACTGTTCAAACAGCTGTAGCTTCTCGTTGTGTCATATTCTGTGTCTGAAGAACTCTGCCTTCCATCAACAGATGGTAGTTTCCTGAAAGCCGGACATGCTGACAGCTTACCTCGACGGAAGTCCTTCGATGTCGGTGCCGATTCTGACCGTAGACCGTCTGTGATTGGAGCGCTGATCAGTCGGATTGCCTTACCTGCGATGTAAGTAGCCTGAATGTTGTATTGTTTGTAGTTGTGTGTCTCTGTGTGCACTGTCCGTTCTGTGATGTTTCCTTGTTGCCAGCAGTTATGTGTCTTTGCTTCTGACCATCAGTTATGTGACTTTGCTTCTGACCATCAATTATGTATCTTTGCTTTATTCCGTTCAATATTTATCTTTACTTTATTATGTTCATTGTGTATCTTCCCTTTGTTCTCTTCACTTTATTGTTTATTCTTTACTTGTTACATTACGTTATGTATCTTTACTTTTTCCAAAAGTTATGTCTGTTTACTTTTTCCATAAGTTAGGTTATATTTAATGTTTCCTTAAGTTACGTTATCTTTATTTTATACTATCAGTTACGTTATCCTTACAGTATACCATCAGTTATTTATCTTTACTTTATTTCATAGATTAATTAAGTTTACTTTATATCACCAGTTACGTTGTCTTTACGTTATATCATCAGTTATATTATCTTTACGTTATACCATCAATTATGTATCTTTACTTTATTCCACAAATTAATTAACTTTACTTTATATATTCAGTTACATTATCCTTACTTTATACCATCAGTTACGTTATATTTACTTTATACCACCAGTTACTTTATATTTACTTTATACTATAAGTTATGTATCTTTATTTCATACTTTTGCTTTATGTACGTATTTATGCATCTCTTTCATACCATCAGTTTTATACCTAAGTTTATATATGTTTTTATCTGTCCTTTATATCATTAGTTATTTGTTATGTTTGAACAATAAGTTATGTATCTCTGTTATACCTTCAGTTATGTATCTATATTATACCATCAGTTATGTATCTCTGTTATACATTCAATTATGTATCTATATTATACCTTCAGTTATGTATCTATGTTGTATCTTAAGTTATGTATATCTGTTATACCTTCAGTTGTGTATCTCTGTCTTTTACCATCACTTAAATATCTCTTAATACCATCATTCAAGAATCTCTGTTATACTATCATCAATTAAGTATTTCTATTATACCACCAGTTATGAGTTTATATCGTTATCCCATAAGTTAAGCATCTCTGCTATGCCATCAGTTAAGTATCTCTGTTATAACATCAGTTACTATGCGATTGTTATTCCTTCAGTTATTTATCTCTGCTATACCTTCTGTTATGTATTTCTATTATACCTTCAGTTATGTCTATCTCTGTTATACCTTCAGCTCTGCTATACCTTCAGTTATGGTCTTCCTGATTATAGCATCAGTAATTTATGTCTTTCAACCCTTCAGTGATTTATCTGTTTCTTTATACGATCAGATACAACAACAACAACAACAACAACAACAACTACTACTACTACTACTACTACTACTACTACTACTACTACTACTACTACTACTACTACTACTACTACTACTACTACTACTACTAGCACCACCACCACCACTACCCCTCCTCTTCCTCCTCCTCGTCCCCATTCTCCTCTTCCTACTTCTCATCTCTGTGTCTCATGTCTATATATAAGTATCTGTATTTCTCGATGTCATACTCTCTCTCGCTCTCTCTCTCGCTCTCTCTCTCGCTCTCTCTCTCTCTCTCTCTCTTCTTCCTGTCACACACACACACACACACACACACACACACACACACACACACACACACACAGAGTTGTAACGTAACATTAGGTGAGAGGCAAGGCCTGTGAACTGTTAAAATTGCACACTGCTTCTGGTGGTCATTTGTCTTGTGGTCATTTCTCTTGTGCTCAAGAATGATAGGAATGCTGACATGCCATAATTTATTGGACATATATAGAATATATACATCTAGGGAAACTTGGCTCTAGCGGACCCTCATTTGGAAACCCTCATATATTAGAGAAGTGACTTTTTTCAGTGGTAACAGCTGTACAATAATGGACAAACAAACCATTTAGCAGATCTGGTCTACAAGAACGTGACCTTCAATAACCCATGGCGTTGCGGAGCGACAACAACATCTGAAGCTAGAACGATAACATAGACAATATGACTCCATTTCCTCATTCTCTTCGTTCTTGTTCTCCTCGCCCTCGTTCTCCTCGCCCTCCTCCTCCTCCTCCTCCTCCTCCTCCTCTTCTTCTTCTTCTTCTTCTTCTTCTTCTTCTTCTTCTTCTTCTTCTTCTTCTTCTTCTTCTTCTTCTTCTTCTTCTTCTTCTTCTTCTTCTTCTTCTTCTTCTTCTTCTTCTCGTCGTCTTGGTCGCCATCGTGGTCGCCGTCGTCGTTCCTCTCCTCCTTCTGCTCCCCTTACTCTTCTTTTCTCCTCTTCATCCTTCCTCTTTATTCTCCCCTCCTTTTTCCTATTCTTCTTCGGATGTGTATGATTGTGCATGTGTATATGTGCTTATGTATATATGCGCCCTCGTGTGTGTGTGTGTGTGTGTGTGTGTGCGTGTGTGTGCGTGCGCATATGTATTTTCTCTTGGTTCTTCAAGATGATCAGTCACCTGTTACATATTCTCATTACCAGCAAGATTAAATATGCAATACACATATCCTGAGATACAGAAACACGACAGAAATGAACTGACTCGGTTCTGCCATAATTGACAACGTGCATTTTATATTTCCTTTTACCCCTTCTGGACACCAAGAGGGCGAATTGTTATGAAGAGAAGGCATACGATACCTCACAGGTTTGTTCCACCCATTTGTATTCAGTATATGGGACATAACCGATGTTGTGTGTGCCAGCTTATTTTTACGAATATCAGTTTTCTCTCCCTTTGTTGAGGTTATAATCTCGCCCCAACACTTGATCATATTTGGTACTACATTATGTTTTTTTTTTTTTTACTTCTTCGACGTTGTTATTTGATATATTTGTTTTTGAATCATTATTATTTACTCTTTATGTGTTAATTTACTATCCAAGTATAATTATATTGTTATACTGGTTTATCTTTGAATGAAGCCCCTTGGAGAACATTAGGTATGGAGAGGAGTGGGTCAGAGTGCCAGCGGAGCAGTCAGACTTGTGCAGAGTTATAATCACATTAAGCCGGGAGTGCAGGGAATGGCCAGCAGGGGGCCACGGAAGTGGAAATCCAGCAACTAATTCAGGACAATGCTCATTCGGGTGATGTGATTATCTACACAATA
>JACEFZ010017799.1:0-45653 GCA_014155875.1 Cepaea nemoralis
GGGTTTGCAAAATGAAGGGTACCATCAATCTTTATTGACGACGCCGAACTAGAGATAGTAGACCATTTTACATATCTAGGATCAGTGGTAAATAGCAAATTATCCCTAGATCAGGAAATCAACATCCGGATTGGTAAGGCAGCAACAACAATGAACAGGTTAAGAAAAAGAGTCTGGGAGAACAGGAAGCTTACTGCCAAAACAAAAGTCCTTGTCTATCAAGCCTGTGTCCTTAGTACTCTTCTCTATGGCAGTGAAACCTGGACAACTTACTCACACCAAGAGAACAATTTAAACAGCTTTCATATGCGGTGCCTGCGAAGAATTCTTGGTATTAAGTGGCAAGACAAAATCACAAATACTGAAGTATTGGAAAGATCAGGTTGTGTGACAGTTTATTCCATGCTCAGTCTTCGTAGACTTAGATGGATAGGACATCTTAGGAGGATGGATGATGGTAGAATACCAAAGGATATCTTTTTTGGTGAATTACAGATGGGTAAGAGATCTCAGGGTCGGCCTCTACTACGATACAAAGATGTGTGTAAGCGGGACATGATTGATACAGGCATTGATAATGCACATTGGGAGCAAGTCGCCGCTGAACGTGTTGCATGGAGGGCAAATATCAGAAATGGAATAAAGTCAAAGGAGAAAATTATTGCAGAAAAGTCACACACCAAGCGTTTGAGACGTAAGATGGTGCATGATGGTGGAAATGACCACGTGTTCACATGCACCCACTGTGAACGGACATTTACAGCGCAAATTGGCCTTATCAGTCACACTCGCTACCGCCATAGTTAAAAGTTATTATGCCTTTTTAAAGCACAAACTATCGTCTGTCAAGACGGCAAGGTGCCAATGGAGAACTATCATGATAGCATTTGCATAGCAGATTCCAGTACGAGTTATTTAACACCGTAATATTAAATGAAATCATCCGAGGCAAATTCTGAGGAGTCATATCCCTTATTAACAGTTAAGTAAATATTATGCCCCTTTTCATTTACAAACTTTCTCTCTCTCTCTCTCTCTCTCTCTCTCTCTCTCTCTCTCTCTCTCTCTCTCTCTCTCTCTCTCTCTCTCTCTCTCTCTCTCTCTCTCTCTCTCTCTCGACCAGGGGAAATTTATTACTAGAAGTCCCCGTGAAAATGAACCCGGGACCTCCAGTACTCGAGGCGGACACCATACCTTGAAACCACGCAGCCCCCGTCTGGGGGGAAATCTTGGGGAAAATAAGAGAATGCAATGCTATATGTATTAGTTTCTCTCCCTTTAGTTTTCCGACCATTTTTCCCTCTTTCTCTTTCTTTACTTCTCCGTAAACAGAATGGTGTATTTAGTGTGAATATTGTATGTTCAACATGTTGTCGTTTATTTGTAAATATTCCTTGTGTGCTACGGAGCATTGTCACATGTAAGTTTTTGGATGACGTGTGAAACATAATTTCTTACAAACTCGTGAAAAAGGCTGGTAGCGGTATTATTTACTTACTTACTAGAATCATCGCGTTATTTGTTTCATTCCTCGGTATCTTCAATTTCAATGCTCAGTGAATGAAAATTTACATTACAATACTTGTTCATTTGATTACGTACCAGGTCTGACCCAAATCTGCTTTTTTGTTTAGCAGTGACCTTTAAATGTATACATAACATTTTTAAAATATGTATGACCAGCAAGATTTTTGTGGACACGTTATGAGAAGAAATAAATTGGAGAATTTCGTGACAACTGGCGAGATCGAGGGAAAGAGAACAAGGGGAAGGCAGAGAGGTAATAAATACCTGAATGGCTTGATTATGGTGTAACGTTTTTGAGAAACATGAGAGATTACTGAGATAAGATATGGTTTAGCGTTTCTTAGACACATCAGAGATTATTTAGAAAATATATGGTGTAGCGTTTCATAGACACATCAGAGATTATTTAGATAAGATATGGTGTAGCGTTTGTTAGACACATCAGGGGTTACTTAGATAAGATATGGTGTAGCGTTTCATAGACACATCAGGGGTTACATAGATAAGATATGGTGTAGCGTTTCTTAGACACATCAGGGGTTACTGAAATACGATATGGTGTAGCGTTTCATAGACACATCAGGGGTTACTTAGATAAGATATGGTGTAGCGTTTCATAGACACATCAGGGGTTACTTAGATAAGATATGGTGTAGCGTTTCATAGACACATCAGGGGTTACTTAGATAAGATATGGTGTACCGTTTCTTAGACACATCAGGGGTTACTGAAATAAGATATGGTGTAATGTTTCTTAGACACATCAGGGGTTACTTAGATAAGATATGGTGTAGCGTTTCTTAGACACATCAGGGTTTACTGAAATAAGATATGGTGTACCGTTTCTTAGACACATCAGGGGTTACTGAAATAAGATATGGTGTAATGTTTCTTAGACACATCAGGGGTTACTGAAATAAGATATGGTGTAATATTTCTTAGACACATTGTAACAAGCTACGTGGAGGGTCCCAAATAGCCCGGTCACAATGTTTAATTAATCTTCTATAGCCCTGGCTGGGATAGGTCTTTACCTGCCAACCCTCCTCCGTTTTCCCTGGACTCACTGTCACGCTTCCTTTCGACCTAGGGACCTATTTCCTGCAGTGCTCTTCTGGCTGACACATAAATAACATGGCAGTCGTCAGAACAACTTGGAAGTAATTTTATTAACCTAATCAAGAACAGCACAGGAACACATAAAGGCAGATAAACAGATAGATCTACACAGACACTACACTGGTAAAGTTTTGACACAGAGCCTCCAGTCACCACAGTCCCAGATCTAGCTTCAGATACTGTCTGATCTGTCCAGACATATCTCACCAAAGATGTCAGAATCTCCTTCCTTCTCCAGCAACTGGTTGTAGATTCAACAGGCTTTTGTAGAATCCAAGCGACTGGTGTTTTGAGGACTTCTGTTCATTGCCACATGAATTAATTCGGCACCAGGTCTTCACTGACCTATGAAAAGCTTTACGGTTGCAGATACGGTGAGGTGTTCGTGGAGGGATAATGGATGGGTGCCTTTTAATGTCTGGTGTAAAATGGGTATGCAAGAAAATCACTCTTAGGCTCCCTCCAGACAACAACTGCTCTCAGGCGTATGTTGTTGAAAAAAACCGGCAATGCACCAGTCATGCAAAATGTCCTTGCCTCAAGACCTGCACCTTGCCTCTGTCTCAGAGTTAAGCACACCAAACCCTGAGTTGGCCTCGTCGGACATATTGGCGTTAGCCTAGAAGCACTGGTGATAATGTCCGTTAGAAGACATAGTCACTTCCCATAGAAGAGGACCCTGGAGATGATAAACAAAACCTGAGCGACTGGGCTGACTCATGTATCACACACATACACTATATTTAATACCTGAATGACTGGGCCTGACCTGTCAGGTAGCCCCTGGATTGGCCACGTCCGGGCTTGAGGAGACTTCCAGCTGGACGAAGTCCTGTTGTCTTTTTGCCCACACGACACACTCTCCACATTCATACCAAGCCTTTATTATGATTTGGCACAATCATTTCCATGCTTCCCTCTCACTTGCAAACGCTGCCTTTCTCACAACTACGATCCTGTGGTGTGGTGTGCCAAGTCATCTGTGTGTTTCCCCTCGTTACTAAAAGTATAGTATTGGAGTTGTAAGGCACGCAGTGTAGTTCCCCACTCCCAGCAAGAATAGGAAAGAGGATACTACCCCTCCCGGCCGCTGCTCTTGTCTGAGCTGTCGCCGCAAGGTACTGGTAGTGCCTCACAGAACACATAGATTTAGAGGAATGCAGGTTCTCTCAATGAGATAGAGAAGTCCATTATCTTCCCGACATCATCCTATCAAGTAACAGACGAAAGAGATAGTCCTGTGTATAGCCTCTTCTGGCTCAAGAAGATAGATCATAGATTGGTATAGCTATCCAATGATGATATTCCACAGAAAGATGACCAGATGCCCAATTCAAGCCGTAGACAGAAAGATAGCAACAGCTCATCTGACGCCAAGAACAAATGAAATCTTCTGGGGAGATATATTGTTCCGTTTCACTTCCCCGGCTATGCCAAGAACAAGACGCCCATTTAGATTGCCAACGGTCAACTAACTCTTCATTGGTTATGATTGGCTTTTCGCCAATTCATCTTCCCCTTTGAGACAAAATACATTTATAAGTCCAGGTCTGTCTGGACCACCCACAACCCAAGTTTACCTTTCAAAATGTCTCCGTAGTAGTTGCACTTCTGTCGTTATCTTTAATTAACTTTGACAAGTTGCAAGTTGCAAACGGTACTTGTTTGCCCGGCCATCAATTGACCAGCCGCTGCACCAGTGCACATTTGACGCAAGGCGCGCCTTC
Source organism: Cepaea nemoralis (assembly GCA_014155875.1). NCBI lineage: Eukaryota > Metazoa > Mollusca > Gastropoda > Stylommatophora > Helicidae > Cepaea > Cepaea nemoralis. The sequence goes on from JACEFZ010017799.1 coordinate 4,374, forward strand.
GGGACTACCCGAAAGGAAAGACAAATATATACTCGCTCCATGTAAAGATTGTGGTATGAAGATAACCCAAAGAACCATCTTTCATGGAGAAAGTGAGCGAATAAAGAACTGAGAGCTTCCGAAAGCCGGTTCCCCCTGTTTACCAAGAATAACAGAATACATAAGGACATGGGCCACTGGCGTTTCGCTACATAGGCCCCCTCTTAAGAAAGTCGAACCCGACGACTTTCTACTGTCAGTGGTTCTGTTCGAATGACCCCACCCTCACATTCAACCATAGGATGCCGTGATAGGAAATCTGCTCCCACATTCTCCCTTCCGGGGATGTATTCGACCGTGAACTGATACGGTTGTAGGAGCAATGACCATCTCATTAACCTCGCGTTCAATTTCTTAGAAGTTGCCAAGAACGTCAGAGGTTGATGGTCGGATTGCACTTTGAACTGGACTCCATACAGATAAGGTTGAAATTTCTGTACCGCCCACACTAGAGCTAGACATTCCCGTTCGACGGTGGAGTAATTCCGTTCGGCGGGTAACAGTTTTCGACTGGCATATGCCACCGGACACAGCACCGAAGGATTATCTCGCCCTTCCTGCAACAGAGTTGCTCCAATCCCTATGTTACTCGCGTCGGTTCTCAGAACAAACGTTTTCTCCAAATTTGGGAGTTGCAGGACTGGCCTATCCACCAAAGCCTGTTTCAGCTTCCCATAAGCTTCTTCACAGCTCGGGGTCCAGACTATAAGATCTGGTGATCCTTTCTTCAGGGTCTCGGTTAACGGCTCAACTTGGAATGTCGTACAACTGTTTAAATGCCTGTAATCAATACATAAGCGGTGCTCCCCGCTTGGCTTCCTCAACAAGACAACCCCGGCATTATACGGAGAAGTCGAAGGAGTGATGATGTCGTCGTCCAGAAGCTTCTGGATTTCAGCTTCCAGGGCCTTCTCTTTCGAAAAGGGCACTGGATATATTTTTTGGCGCACAGGGTCTTGGGTAGTCAGAGTCATATCAAACTCGACCAACCCTGTCCGCCCTGGCCGATCGGTAAGAATCTGCTGATGGGACTCCAACAAACGGATGACCAGGTCTGTTTCTTCAGCCGACAGATCAGGATTTATATGTACCTCCCTATAGGTTTCCCCAGGGTGTAATGGATACCCCCTATCCGTGTCTTCGCCCGATTCAGTTTCCATCGCGACCGCCATAGTCATGAGTGGGAGAGAAGTACCATCAGATCGTTCTTCAAACTTTTTGAGAAGGTTAATGTGGAAGATTTTGGATTTCCCCCTGATCCGGAGGGCATAGTTGGTGCGGGACACAACCCTTTCCACCGGGAAAGGCCCCTGCCAACCAATCTCGAGTTTATTGGAACCTACTGGAAGTAACAACAGAACCCGATCCCCCACCTTAAGAGACCTATCTTTCGTCCTTCTATTGTAGTAGGCCGCGTGTCTCTTTCTGGCCGCCCTCAGATTCTGAGCTGCCAAAGCCCAACCCGTCTGGAGTTTTTTCTTTAACTCTTCGACGTATTTATAAGAGGATACAACTTCTTCGGAAGTTTCTTCCTCTGTCCAACATCTCAATAAGGCTTCTAAGGGACCCTTGATTGGCCTCCCGAATAGTAGAGTGGCTGGTGGCAACCCGGTCGACCCATGGGGAACCTCCCGATAGGCGAACAAGGCGGCTGAGATATACTCATCCCATCTGTCTGGTTTCTCTTGAGCCAGCTTCCGAAGCATGGTCATCAAGGTACCATTAAACCTCTCTACTTGCCCATTAGACTGAGGGTGGTATGGGCTTGTGTGAATGTGGTTAGTCTGGAAGATACGAAAGACTTCTTCCATCAGCTTACCACAGAACTGAGACCCATTGTCCGTTAGGATCTGGTTGGGAAATCCCAACCTAGTAAAGGTCTCCATCAGTGCATCAGCCACTCGCTTAGAGTCGATTGTGGCCAAAGGTATCGCCTCACCCCACATGGAACAGCAATCCACCATCGTGAGAATGTACTTATTCCTCTTCCTAGTCCTAGGAAGAGGACCAACAAGATCGATGGCCACTCTCTCGAAAGGAGAGTTCATAATAGGCATGTCTCCCAGGACTACCGGAGCTGTCCAGTGTTTTGGTGCCACTCGCTGGCACTCTGGGCACGACTTGACGTACCTACGCACGTCTCCAGTCATCCCTGGCCAATAGTAATGGCAGGAAATGCGCTGGAGAGTTGCCCCGACACCCATATGTCCACTGAAAGAAATGGTGTGTCCCATATGAAGAAGCTGTTCCCGATAAGCCTTAGGAACTACCAGCTGTCCATGCTGGCGATCCTCCACTCCGGCTCTCCGGTACAGTAACCGATTCTTCATATAATACTGACCCCGTCTTGGTGGGTCAGAACTTTTTGGCAACTGGTTGAAGCAAGGTTGCAAAGTAGCATCCTGGCTTTGAGCAGCTCGTAACTCCCCAGGCAAAGGATTCACGATCAAGGCCGGCGTCTGCTCATCCTCCGATTGAGATCTGGTTTGCATCGCTCCTACGTACATGGGTTCGGTTGGAATCCCTAGAAAGACGTAGCGACAACCCAAGATCATTGGGAAGATTGGATCTAGCAGAACGGCTGCCTGTATAGTGCCGGTAACATATTTTGATTTAATGTCCACCTTCGCAATTGGAAGAGACATCGCTACCGCACTCTTTGTCGCCGTTTGAATCTCAATAGATTCTCCGGTTAGCTGCTCTGGACTCACTAAGTGTGATGAAATTACAGCCTCAAACTGCAAACCGGTGTCGTAGAGACACTCAACTGGTTGACCGTTCACAAGTACCGTTTCTACCACTGGTGGTTTTTCTAAATCTTTTTTCCCAAGATCCCTCCCTTCTACCTCCTTGTGAGACCCTTCCCCGGTTTCTACAAGACAAGCAGCATAGTGAGAGTCTTTCTGTTTACGCCGGCAATCAACCGTATTGTGTGTGGGAGATTTGCAATAGGTGCACCACTTTTCACTCCACTTTCTTTTAGGAGATCCAGGTGGACTCTTACCAGAGGGTTTCTTACTAGGAACTTTATCGAAAGGATCCTCCTTCTTGGTGTGAGCTGTTTTAGGGTTCTTCTTCTTTCCAGACCATGTGTCTGGTGGTCGGGGATTGGGTTGTGACAATTCCCCATTATCTCCATGAGCTAGCACATACCTTTCCGCTAATGTGTTGACTATGTCTAACCTTTCTGCCCCATTTTCAAGCAAGAAGGTTTGCAATGGCTTAGGCATCATCCTCCTCATTTGGTCCACGACCACCAATTCTTCCAAACTTTCATAGTCGTTAGCAAAACCAGCTAATGACATCCACTTCAAAAGGTAAGACTTCAATCTGACACTGTAGGCTGCGAACATCTCTCCTGGCTCTCTCTTCGACTTTCTGAACTGTTGTCGATAAGTATGAGCTGTCATCTGGAACCTTTTCAACAGTGCTTTCTCCAGAGCTTCATAGTCATTCTCCATACCAGGTGGCAACCTAGAATAGACCTCGTACGCGGTCCCCCTCAGGCCCTGTGAGAGTTTCAAGTTCCATTTCCCTCGTTCCAATCCCATAGCCAAAGCCATCGACCGAAATCTGTGAAGATACTGGTCGATCTTATCTTTGTGTTCATCGAACGGGAGCAATGGGAACTTCATTGCCTGGTATGGACCGCCACCAGAAGTTGTTGAGTCCGGGAGAACTGTGTCTCCCACTGCACCGTCTCTTTCCTTGGCAGTTTGAGCTTTCAGCTCCAACTCTCTCATACGGAACTCATGGTCTCTGACTGCCTGCTCGGCCTCCATCTTCCTAGCCTCAGCCTCCATCCTCTTAACCTAAGCCTCCGCCTCAATCCTCTTGGCTTCGCGCACAGCCTGTCTGTAGTCTCTTTCCACCTCCTGCACATATTTCTGTAACTCCGCTCCATCATAACCCATTTCACGCCCTGTAGCCTGTACGTCAGCGACATTAAACCCAGCTGATGCCATCTTAAACTCAGAGGGCAAGGGACGAGGTAATTGTCCAATAAAATTTTTCTCACAATTACACAACAAGTTACATTACACGACCACAACACGTCGTATGTCGGTCAGTCTGTGTCAGGAAGAGTATAGACAATAGCCAGGCACGGTAGGCAGAACCTATTGATAGAAAACAAGGATATCTGTCCCCTATCACTAAATCAGCCAGAACTCCACCAGGATTTCAAATATCCCGCGACGTGCCCCCAGACATTGTAACAAGCTACGTGGAGGGTCCCAAATAGCCCGGTCACAATGTTTAATTAATCTTCTATAGCCCTGGCTGGGATAGGTCTTTACCTGCCAACCCTCCTCCGTTTTCCCTGGACTCACTGTCACGCTTCCTTTCGACCTAGGGACCTATTTCCTGCAGTGCTCTTCTGGCTGACACATAAATAACATGGCAGTCGTCAGAACAACTTGGAAGTAATTTTATTAACCTAATCAAGAACAGCACAGGAACACATAAAGGCAGATAAACAGATAGATCTACACAGACACTACACTGGTAAAGTTTTGACACAGAGCCTCCAGTCACCACAGTCCCAGATCTAGCTTCAGATACTGTCTGATCTGTCCAGACATATCTCACCAAAGATGTCAGAATCTCCTTCCTTCTCCAGCAACTGGTTGTAGATTCAACAGGCTTTTGTAGAATCCAAGCGACTGGTGTTTTGAGGACTTCTGTTCATTGCCACATGAATTAATTCGGCACCAGGTCTTCACTGACCTATGAAAAGCTTTACGGTTGCAGATACGGTGAGGTGTTCGTGGAGGGATAATGGATGGGTGCCTTTTAATGTCTGGTGTAAAATGGGTATGCAAGAAAATCACTCTTAGGCTCCCTCCAGACAACAACTGCTCTCAGGCGTATGTTGTTGAAAAAAACCGGCAATGCACCAGTCATGCAAAATGTCCTTGCCTCAAGACCTGCACCTTGCCTCTGTCTCAGAGTTAAGCACACCAAACCCTGAGTTGGCCTCGTCGGACATATTGGCGTTAGCCTAGAAGCACTGGTGATAATGTCCGTTAGAAGACATAGTCACTTCCCATAGAAGAGGACCCTGGAGATGATAAACAAAACCTGAGCGACTGGGCTGACTCATGTATCACACACATACACTATATTTAATACCTGAATGACTGGGCCTGACCTGTCAGGTAGCCCCTGGATTGGCCACGTCCGGGCTTGAGGAGACTTCCAGCTGGACGAAGTCCTGTTGTCTTTTTGCCCACACGACACACTCTCCACATTCATACCAAGCCTTTATTATGATTTGGCACAATCATTTCCATGCTTCCCTCTCACTTGCAAACGCTGCCTTTCTCACAACTACGATCCTGTGGTGTGGTGTGCCAAGTCATCTGTGTGTTTCCCCTCGTTACTAAAAGTATAGTATTGGAGTTGTAAGGCACGCAGTGTAGTTCCCCACTCCCAGCAAGAATAGGAAAGAGGATACTACCCCTCCCGGCCGCTGCTCTTGTCTGAGCTGTCGCCGCAAGGTACTGGTAGTGCCTCACAGAACACATAGATTTAGAGGAATGCAGGTTCTCTCAATGAGATAGAGAAGTCCATTATCTTCCCGACATCATCCTATCAAGTAACAGACGAAAGAGATAGTCCTGTGTATAGCCTCTTCTGGCTCAAGAAGATAGATCATAGATTGGTATAGCTATCCAATGATGATATTCCACAGAAAGATGACCAGATGCCCAATTCAAGCCGTAGACAGAAAGATAGCAACAGCTCATCTGACGCCAAGAACAAATGAAATCTTCTGGGGAGATATATTGTTCCGTTTCACTTCCCCGGCTATGCCAAGAACAAGACGCCCATTTAGATTGCCAACGGTCAACTAACTCTTCATTGGTTATGATTGGCTTTTCGCCAATTCATCTTCCCCTTTGAGACAAAATACATTTATAAGTCCAGGTCTGTCTGGACCACCCACAACCCAAGTTTACCTTTCAAAATGTCTCCGTAGTAGTTGCACTTCTGTCGTTATCTTTAATTAACTTTGACAAGTTGCAAGTTGCAAACGGTACTTGTTTGCCCGGCCATCAATTGACCAGCCGCTGCACCAGTGCACATTTGACGCAAGGCGCGCCTTCGGGACTACCCGAAAGGAAAGACAAATATATACTCGCTCCATGTAAAGATTGTGGTATGAAGATAACCCAAAGAACCATCTTTCATGGAGAAAGTGAGCGAATAAAGAACTGAGAGCTTCCGAAAGCCGGTTCCCCCTGTTTACCAAGAATAACAGAATACATAAGGACATGGGCCACTGGCGTTTCGCTACACACATCAGGGGTTACTGAAATAAGATATGGTGTAATGTTTCTTAGACACATCAAGGGTTACTGAAATAAGATATGGTGTACCGTTTCTTAGACACATCAGGGGTTACTGAGATAAGATATGGTGTAGGGTTTCTTAGACACATCAGGGGTTATTGAAATAAGATATGGTGTACCGTTTCTTAGACACATCAGGGGTTACTTAGATAAGATAAGGTGTAGCGTTTCTTAGACACATCAGGGCTTACTGAGATACGATCAGGTGTACAGTTTCTTAGACACATCAGGGGTTACTGAAATAAGATATGGTGTAATGTTTCTTAGACACATCAGGGGTTACTGAAATAAGATATGGTGTACCGTTTCTTAGACACATCAGGGCTTACTGAGATAAGATATGGTGTAGCGTTTCTTAGACACATCAGGGGTTACTGAAATAAGATATGGTGTACCGTTTCTTAGACACATCAGGGGTTACTTAGATAAAATAAGGTGTAGCGTTTCTTAGACACATCAGGGCTTACTGAGATACGATCAGGTGTACAGTTTCTTAGACACATCAGGGGTTACTGAAATAAGATATGGTGTAATGTTTCTTAGACACATCAGGGGTTACTGAAATAAGATATGGTGTACCGTTTCTTAGACACATCAGGGGTTACTTAGATAAGATAAGGTGTAGCGTTTCTTAGACACATCAGGGGTTACTGAAATAAGATATGGTGTAGCGTTTCTTAGACACATCAGGGGTTACTTAGATAAGATATGGTGTAGCGTTTCTTAGACACATCAGGGGTTACTTAGATAAGTTAGTTAGTTAGTTAGTTAGTCGACAGATCATCCTCGTTGCACATCGGACCATTCAGTCCATAAGTGTATTAATGCGGTGACACATGCATCGTCGGCTCCATTCCTCCAACCACAATGGAGCCGACGATGCATATGTCACCGCATTAAAACCCTGCTTCTCAAATAGCTGTGTCAGACTTAGAATTGAATGCCAGCTAATCAACAATCTGGGATGCATCCACCCGGCAGGAATTAATACTGTCGTGGACGCTACAGTATAACTGTGGCATCTTCCCCAATTGTTTACACTACCTATTACCGTGCTGTTCCACCCCCCCCCCCCCCCGCGATATTTATATGTTTTCATAGCAGACTGTTCACATATTTTTGGCTACTCAAATCCTTTTTGGCAACCCATTTTCAATTCTGCGCCACAAGCGTTTTCGCAGCTGGCCAAGTCACATTTTCTGCCCCACATGGAATTATCAGGTTGTGCACTATAAGTGATAGGTCGTGTGTTTGTGTTTTTGTCGTTGTTTGTCGTCAGCTATCTGTGTTGTCATTGACAAAGATTCTTAGAATCGAAACGTCTGTGTGTCGTATTGTATGCTTTCGTGTGTATTTTATCTTATTTTATTATTCATTTTTATATTTATTGAGTACTTCTGATTTCGGATTTTTCACCTGTATTTCGCGACACGTGGATCTCCTTGTAAGGTATGTGCAACGTTTGTTAATGTTTAGTTCGTTTTTTCTCGCAGGAATTTAAAATACCTATTTGTTTCCATTTCATATTAGATAACATATGGTGTAGCGTTTCTTAGACACATCAGGGGTTACTTAGATAACATATGGTGTTGCGTTTCTTAGACACACCAGGAGTTACTGAAATAAGATATGGTGTAGCGTTTCTTAGACAAATCAGGGGTTACTTAGATAAGATATGGTGTAGCGTTTCTTAGACACATCAGGGGTTACTGAAATAAGATATGGTGTAGCGTTTCTTAGACACATCAGGGGTTACTTAGATAACATATGGTGTAGCGTTTCTTAGACACATCAGGGGTTACTTAGATAACATATGGTGTTGCGTTTCTTAGACACACCAGGAGTTACTGAAATAAGATATGGTGTAGCGTTTCTTAGACAAATCAGGGGTTACTTAGATAAGATATGGTGTTGCGTTTCTTAGACACATCAGGGGTTACTGAAATAAGATATGGTGTAGAGTTTCTTAGACACATCAGGGGTTACTGAAATAAGATATGGTGTAGCGTTTCTTAGACACACCAGGGGTTACTGAAATAAGATATGGTGTAGCGTTTCTTAGACACATCAGGGGTTACTTAGATAACATATGGTGTAGCGTTTCTTAGACACACCAGGGGTTACTGAAATAAGATATGGTGTAGCGTTTCTTGGACACATCAGGGGTTACTTAGATAACATATGGTGTAGCGTTTCTTGGACACATCAGGGGTTACTTAGATAACATATGGTGTAGCGTTTCTTAGACACACCAGGGGTTACTGAAATAAGATATGGTGTAGCGTTTCTTAGACACATCAGGGGTTACTTAGATAACATATGGTGTAGCGTTTCTTAGACACATCAGGGGTTACTTAGATAAGATATGGTGTTGCGTTTCTTAGACACATCAGGGGTTACTGAAATAAGATATGGTGTTGCGTTTCTTAGACACATCAGGGGTTACTTAAATAAGATATGGTGTAGCGTTTCTTAGACACATCAGGGGTTACTTAGATAACATATGGTTTAGCGTTTCTTAGACACATCAGGGTTACTTAGATAGGATAAGGTGTAGCTTTTCTTAAACTCTTCCTCGTGCTGACTGGAATCACACAGAACGTACTCGCAGACACATCTCTTGCCACGAAACTGTTATTTTCTAGCCGTCGTCACCTTCATCAGATACCTAGGTTACTGGCGTGGGCTATAATGCTTTCCCACACCTAACAAACTCCAACAGATTATATCAGTTCTGAGCTCATACTTTTCTATACCATAATGCTATGCTGCTAAAAACCTTCTCTTGTTTGTTTTTTTCGTTTGTGTCTTATTACATACATCATGCCAATTGTTTTGTTGCTGCTGTTCTCTTTTCATAATGTAACAACATATATCGATTTCCTCTGTCTGGTGTTTGTAATAAATTGTCTGTATGCTTTATCTTCTTTCAAAATAATTTTGACTACACAATTTGGGTGTCAGACGTATTTTCAGCATTCTTCTTTAAAACCAAATTTCTATGTTTTAAAGAGATTTATTTACCGTTATTTACTAATTGTCCAGGATTTATCGCTGTGTGTTAAAACAATTTCCATGTAACATGTACAAATTAATTTTTCCAACTTCCAACAACGTGGATTTATTGCATACATTATTCTTCGTTTTATGAAATGCCGTTTTTATTTGTTCTATTCTATTCTTTATGTCTGTGATATGTCTTCGATCCAATGTTATCCATGTGCCTAGATACTGGAGTTTTTGTATTTGTACCAAATTAATCCCTTGACTTTTATTGTACATTTAGAAATTATCAATTTTTCGTAAATTGCCATAGTTATGCAGTCTTAATAGAATCAGTGGGGAAAAAAATTAGGTTTGAACCTAACAAACATGGATTGCAGAACATGGGAAGTAGACGTGTGTCACGTGTATGACCTAAATGTTGGTAATATAGCAGCAGATATGTTGTGTTATGTATAAAATTAAAGGGGGTTGTATAAGGAAAACTACTGTATATAAGCTCAGGGCAGATTTGGGGAGTCGCATATTATACCATGGAATTTAATCAGTTAATATTGATTCACTTTCTATAATCACCGTAGAAATGGATGGGTCGGGCGGAAGATGTCGTCAGACAGGTCTGCAGTCTTACCAGTATCAACCCCGGCAAGGAATGGGTGCCGGTGCTTCCAGCTTTTAAATGCACTTTCTCCTGCATTATCACACTCGACAGACGGTGCAGAGAGCAGAACCCTGCCGCTGTCAATGCAGAGGTTAACGCGCTCATCTATGAACACTCAGATAGCCCAGAAGTTCTCATCTATACAGATGAATCTGTTGTAAAGCAGCAGAGAAGTGCGTGGGCTTTTACAGCCCGTTCAGCGGGCCGAACTGTTCAAGAATCCAGTGGCGCCCACTCTATGACCACGAGCAGCATGACGATGGAGGTGATGGCAGTTACACAGGCTTTCATATGGCTGGAGTCACAGCATTATACCAACGTGTGTGTACTAAGTGATTCAATGAGCATGATTCAGAAGGTCGAAGCTGGATCTGTACATAGACAGTGGACTGAATCGCTGCGTAAGTCTGTTGTCCGTAAAGTCACCTTCATCTTCGTCCCGGGACATGCGGGAGTCGATGGAAATGAACGAGCTGACAAACTGGCTGGCTCTGCACCCCCTGTAGATGGCCAGCCCATGGATCGTGCCGATGTTATTAACGTCCTTAAAGATATGGCGAGAACAGAAGACTTTGACGTCAATGATTCCACATCGCTGTCCAGGATGAAAGACCTGGGAGTAAGAATCGGCACAGCAAGACTCGAGAGGTACATCGGGAAAACAAAGTGACTCGTCAACCAACACAGAACTGGCACTATTAGCCACCGGACGCTGATGCATATGCAGGGGGGAGGATCTGAGCACCTATTTATGTCCGGAGTGCAACGAAGATACCCCAACTGATAACTGATAACTGATAACTGACTGACCGTAGAAATGATTATCCCATGGAATTTAATCAGTTAATATTGATTCACTTTCTAGAATCACCGCAGAAATGATTATCCCATGGAATTTAATCAGTTAATATTGATTCACTTTCTAGAATCACCGTAGAAATGATTATCCCATGGAATTTAATCAGTTAATATTGATTCACTTTCTAGAATTACCGTAGAAATGATTATCCCATGGAATTTAATCAGTTAATATTGATTCACTTTCTAGAATCACCGTAGAAATGATTATCCCATGGAATTTAATCAGTTGATATTGATTCACTTTCTAGAATCACCGTAGAAATGATTATCCCATGGAATTTAATCAGTTAATATTGATTCACTTTCTAGAATCACCAGAGAAACCTATGTGAAAATTTTTCATTCGATGCCAGTGAGCAACCAAAGCCGTAACTTTACGATAATAATAAATAACCGACACAAAATACCCACACTAAACCGAAAAGAGACAAAGCTGAAAAGGAAAGAATATTTTTAAGAACTGTACAACCCAAACATCACAAGAAAGCATACATATTCCGTGAAACATCAACACATTCTTGAACCAAAAATGGCTGACACATTGCAGTCTTGATAGTCGACAGTTTGCAAAATGGAGTCACGCCTCTCCATAGTACAAAGTCTGGGCTGAATTTGGAGACCATGTCTTGCCCATGAAGCACGATTCCTCAGTTGGCCTGCCTAGTTTACTCCAGAGGAAAGGTAACACCAATATATCTGAACCAAGACAAGCTGCACAAGCTGCTGGATCAGCAAACCAATGCTTTAACTGTCCGCCCGTCGGAGCTCCACCCTAGACCAGTTGCAGACCAAGGTTCGGGTCCGGGTCTGTCCGGGTTGTAATAAGGGATATGACTACTCAGAATTTGCCTCGGATGATTTCATTTAATATTACGGTGTTGAATAACTCGTACTGGAATCTGCTACTCAAATGCGAGAGAGAGAGAGAGAGAGAGAGAGAGAGAGAGAGAGAGAGAGAGAGAGAGAGAGAGAGAGAGAGAGAGAGAGAGAGAGAGAGAGAGAGAGAGAGATCCGTAAAAGAAAAGGGGCATAATATTTACTTAACTGTTAATAAGGGATATGACTCCTCAGAATTTGCCTCGGATGATTTCATTTAATATTACTGTGTTGAATAACTCGTACTGGAATCTGCTACTCAAATGCTATCATGATACTTCTAATGTGAAGATTATAAGTGGGTGAAGTATTTTGTTTCTTATTACGTATATTTTATACTCAGTATAATGCAATGTAATAACAGTATAAAACACCTGCACGACCTTCAGGGATATTTGCCATTTGGCAGTTTAATTTGTTACTCTGGTTTCTCTTCACAACGTATAAATCTTTCGCCTTACTAAGTTTCTGGAAGTTTCTAGAACTGATATAACACATTCTTGACTTTCTTTCAAGCTCTCACAAGGAGCACCTATGTTATAGATCTCAAGAACGAGTTATGACTAGGGAGAGCCAGGACTGGCAGTCGTCAGAATACCGGCAAGCTGTTCTTTTGTTGAGTCTACTGGAGAGTGGGGATTTGGACCACAGTTCCAGATAGATGAAGTAACAAGTAAAGTTACGTAATGTTTCTCATCACAATATGTTATATGATTTTATCATCCTCATATTGACAATCATCCGATGTCTATTGTTATGATTAGCAAATAAATGTTGTAGTATTGTAACTCATAGTTCTGTCATTATATTTTTTTCCAATTGTGCATACGTGTTGTGTGTGTACATTGGTGGGGGTTCACTTACACACCAAGGAAAGGAGCAGTCAGGGAGAAAACCTGTACTGAGATAGTCGTCTATAATCACATATTTAGACTTAAAACATCTATCTGAGCTAACCTTCTCTTTCTATTCCTTGGCGAATATTCAGCACAGTTCATTTCAATTTTGTAACGAGCCACTTGGAGCTGTACGTTGGATATTCAGGGCTTAATCTATAGTTCAGCCATATAGTTTTTGTCCCTAGTCAGTTTCTGACTATTAGGGGTTGTTCGCCAGTGAAAAATACTTTCATCTAGCCGGTGGGGCACCCCGACTTCTGACAGATTGGTTTGAAAAGAATTCAAACATCTTAGGAGTATGATCACAGAGGATAGCAGATTAGATAGAGAAATCGAGATCAGATGGTCAAAAAGCAAAAAAAAAAAAAAAAAAAAAAAAAAACAAAAAACAAATGTATAAGTTATAAACAGTCTTGGTACGGGGTCAAAAACAAGTGTTTAGTAGATGTGGATTAATTATTATTAAAAACGATTTTGTCTCTTTCTTTCACGAATATTTACAAATTATCAGTGATTTTATTGTGCCGCCACCAAGTGGAAATTCGATAGTGTATTCACCACGTGTAGATCTGGATTATTGAATTAAAATATTCTCTGTCGAGGAATCGCGGAATAGTCAAATATATATCAGTTGAATTTCAAATTTGTGGAAGGTTCTCGATTGTTTTCACACGTGTCATCTGTATCTGTGCTTCGTTATTTATTGAAAGATTTCCTTGTCCGGATTATCGAAGATGGGAAAGAACAAAAAAAAAAAAAAAAAATGGATTAAGATAAAACAAAAAAAAAACTAAAAAAAAACCAAATTGTTTTAAAAAACGTTGTCGTCAAAAGTCAACCACAAGTGGAAGGTTGCGAAGGAAAAGGAGGAGCGTCGTTCCATCAAGCGAAACACTTGTGTATTATATATCAGGACCCTCATGTATTCCGTTTTTTCAAATCTACCGCTGTGGCGCGGAAGCAGCGCGTCCATTCTTGAGGGGGGGGCCTTCCCTGCGGGCGGGAGATTGTGTTAAGGGATAGGGAAGGGATAATATAAAATCCATCTACGCTTCAGGACCCTTATATATATAAAAGATGGTATACGATACGCTAACACGGAAGCAAAGGCCCCGGCTCTTAGAACGGCTCTTTCCCCTTCACGGGAGAGGAGCAGAACTGCAGGATCTAAAAGTACCTATTGTAAATTGAAAACAATGAGAAAGAAAAAAGCACCAAAAAGGCTCCTTTTGATTCACTGGATGCCTTTTACAAACCGCAAAAGATTGAGAAGAGTGTTTGAAGCAAATAGCCGCGGGCGGATCGGAATAATTTATTGGGAGATCATAAAACGCGGGGGGAAGTGCAATAAACTGGAAAAAAAAAAAAGCAAGGACAAAGTGGGTATATTTCTGGTTGTGCCAACCCGAAAGAAAGAACCTCTGGACATTCCGTGGACATGGGTGTTGGACGGAGTAGGAAAGAACGAAGACACGCCACTACACCGTTCTTCAGCAACAGTCCGCGGGCCGCCGCCCCCCCGCCGTACGGATGTATACAGTCTGTGGGGGGGAAAAAAAGAAGAAGACTCCCAGGGAGGTAAGAGTAATATAAAGTCCGGCCCCCACCCCAAAAAATACAAACTCAGAAGGGCACCTATAACTGGCACACAAAAGTCACCTCGAACTCCCAGACAGAATCAACATAGTAAGGAGGATGAAGACGGTCCAGCTGGTAGTCGGAAAAGGAAAAAAAAGAGGGAGGAATCGGAGAAGGAAAAAAAGGGGTAACGCTCAACTCAACCAAGAGCTTGTCTGACGGTTGAGAAGCTCGACACCTCCAGCATGCCAAACACATGTTACACGATGTGCCTCCCTCAACAACCACGAATACCCCTACAACGCTCCTGAAGCGCCACAGAGTCAAACAAAAGAAATGCTTTTCTTTAAGTAGTATAATGAACAGAGGGATAACGACCGCGCCATGGACCCCGAAACCGAAATAGACAGTGAAAACATTAACACCCCACCACGACAAAGAAAGAAACCTCGTCAGATTTTCACCCCACGCCCTCGTTTTATTTGACTTAGAGATTACAGAGCCCGGAGGAGACGAAAGGAAATCTACTTTACAATACCAGAAGGAAATGATAACAGGGAAGAATACAGACAGTTCCAGTTTTTGAAAACAGAGAAGAAGAAAACATATAGTATGCTCAACCGTTTCTGAGTTTACAAACAAAAAAAATGGCCCAGCGGAAATTAAAATAATGGTCTTAACCCATTCGAAGGTTAATATAAGATCAAAATTAATCATTTATTACCACCTCATACACAAAATAAAACCTGATTTTATACTCATCAGGAAAAGAGTGAGGTAGACGAAAAGCTACGTTTAATTTTTTTTATTATTTATTTTTATTGATTTTTTTTTTTTTAAATTTTTTTAAAACGATTGAACAAGCATCATCATTTTTATCACAACATGCTTAGGTCTAAGACACTCATGTTTAGTCTTAGTACTCAACATATCGGATTGGGGTCAGCAATAATACAGACATCGGACCCAGGGTGGAAGATTTATAGAGAAGGACAGGGACTTGCCCAGGGTAGGATAGCATAGTACAGGTGAGAAAATAACATAAATAATACACAAATTGTCAACATAAACAGCACCGCCTATGCCTCTGGACTACCAGAAAAAATCAGCCCGCCCCCCCGACCCTCTCCTATCTCCCTTCCTCTTCTACCAAAACATGGAAATATATAACGTAATATCGAGGGTCACACATCATTCTAGGGGGTGATTTTAATTTTTAATTGCGTACTTTCGGCGCGCATGACCTTATAAATGGGATATTGTAAGAATGCAAAATTAGAAACACAACGGGGGGGTGAAGGAGGGGGGAGGAGGAAACACGGAACAGCTAGGAGAGGAAGCAGGGAAGGGGAACATCAATAGACACATTGCAAACAATTGTAGATATCCATGGGCTAACAGACGCATACAGGCAGATGCATCCCCCTGGAACAGATACACACACACACAAACAATGCGCATAACAGAGCAGCTCGATTAGATAGAATTTATGCGCCCATAACACATATATAAACACAAGTCAAGCATTTACAGAGAGACACTGAACTTCACAGATCATAACGGGGCGGTAGTTGCAACAATAAACACAGTACAAGCAACACAACACTTAGAAGATCTCCCCATTGGAAACTGAACTGCACCACACTTTACACAAATCAGGACTATGTAGATTGCATAACAAAACTGATCCTCCCATACACAAGCGATATACCGGAGGGTAAAGCGCGATGAGACTCTGGGAAACACTTTAAACAAACTATACGAGATAGAACACAAACACAGCAGCAGTATAATACACACAGCAAAAACTAAACAAGAAAAGTATTGGAAAATGCAATTAAGCTCTTTACTACAGACAGACAAAAAAATTCACCACACATCATAGCATTACAGGAAGAATTAGATCTCCACAGACATCATCGATTTCTTTTAGGGGCTTACTGCGAACAAAGTTACAAACTATAACACAAGAGATACCGAGTAAACAATACCTAGCTTTAGAACAAAACATACAGCCGCAGCAGACAAATAGGCCAGATAATTGACGCGGGAAGGAAATATACAAGTCGAGCCACAACAAATAGCCATAGCCTTTGAAGATTATTACGGGAACCTTTATACAGAGGAAAACACACAGGCGCACGTGCAAGAACACTTTATGAAATTCACAAAAGAACTCACAGAGGAACAGAAAACTAACACTAGATACTGAATTAATTAACACTAACAGATAACACAAGCGGTTCATGGAATGCAGAAGGGCAAATCGCCTGGCCCTGACGGTTATTACTGCTGAATTCTATCAGTTTTTCTTTCCTCTTCTAGGTTCCCCTTTTACTAGCACTATTCTCTGAATCTTTCCACAAACATGAACTCCCATCCAGTTTTTCAACACGTCTTACACCACTCTTATTCCGAAGGAGAACACTGACAAGACACTTTTTAAAGAGTTACGGACCTATCTCGCCTTTTTAAACGTAGGATACAAGATTTTAATTTTAACAAGACTTTGACGAATAACATTGAAACCAAGTAAGACAGTAATGCATCTCTCATTCATGAAGACCAGCAATGTAGTGTGCAACACCGGAAATACCCCAGAAACACACACTTCATAAGGGACATCATCAACTACACACATCTGAAAAACTGTCAGTCCTCAATTCTCTCTTTAGTCAAGAAAAAAGCATTCGCACAGAATATCTCACTCATACCTCCACAAAACTCTCTCTCACACTGCAAACGTGGAAATTATTTTCGGACATGGGTCAAAATTTTATATTTGAAACCGGAAAGTCGGATTCTATTAAACCATACCCTAAACCAATTCTTTCAGGTTGACTAGGTCAGTGAGACAGGGATGTCCCTTGTCCCCATTACTGTACGTTGTTCGCTCTAGAGCCACTTCTAGAAAAGATACGACAGGACGACAATGTCAGGGGTAACGTTTATACCAGGGAAGGGTGACAAAAGCTGCGTGCTTATGCGGACGATACCATTTTCTTTCCGACCACTGAAAAATCTGTACGGATCATTTTGGAGACGTTCTCGTTTTTTCGGACAAAGGAAGAGTGGGGCAAAATTAAACGTCCCAAAAATCTACTATTAATGGGCTTAGGCAAATGGAAAATAAGGCGGATTTTCCATTTGACTTAACATCAAACAATCTTATAAAAGTGTACGGAATCGTCTTCCCCTTGTCAACCAAATCAGGACACACAAAGACACTTGGCAAAATCTAGAGAAGAAAAATAACAGATATGTTACAGAGATACAAATACAAAACAACTACCATATTTGGTAGAAGTACCATTGTTAATACATATATAATTCCAAAAATACTATATCTTTGCACAGTCCTAGATCCCCCACGTCAAACTGTTACAAACATAAACAAAGAGATTAGACGCTTTGTGTTTGGCAGCACCATCTACAGTATCAAACATACTACACTCATGCAAGACAAAAAAGATGGAGGTATCGCCCTCCAAGACATAACAACCAAAATACAATCACTTAGGATCAAACACGTAGGTGAAATCCTACAACACCCAGAAAAATACACCATTTAGCACACTATTACATTGGAATTAGGCTATCTTCTTTAAAACCTATTAGGAATAACATCCTCACATTATTTTGGCACTCTCCAACGTTCCTACAAAACATGTATTTCAGCCATTAAAGGACATGAAAAATTACTACACAAGAAAAACACATACAATCTACAGGCATTTAGTTGAAATTACAAGCAACTCCGGTACATCTCAGAATTAAAAGAGGACATAGATATTTCATAAAAGATTATACCGAAATTTTCTCAATATTCACAACACGCAGATTACTCCCAAAAGCAAGGGAAATTACATATAGGCTTGTTTACAGCATGACCCCAACAACAGAGAGAACAGCAAAAATAACTAAACAAATACTACAGTGTCAGCTATGTAGACGGAACGTCCAAGAATCAGAAGAGCACATCTATTACGAATGCAACACAATCATGCCAACAAGAATCTCCTACAAAACATCCTAAACACTCATTTCGAAACAAAGAACAGATGTTTACAAAGCAATCATGATAAATTCCATTCCTTACTCCACACAAGACACCCACACAAAGCTACTTGTTCTATTGGCAGAGTACAGAAATCTTATATGGACATTAAGAAACAAAGCACTATACAATTACAGAACAATCAACAAAGAAATTGGTCCACTAACTTTATCAACAAAAAAGTCGCAAACATTCTAATCCTAGCCCCACAAGCGCAAATCTCGTAAAATATTTGGCTGAAGACAGCACATATTACAGAAGAAGCAAATAACTTGATACTACAACTGTAAATGTATTTATTGATGGTATTAATAATCTTACAATTATAATTATTATTATTATTAATACTATTATTATTACTGCTACTATTATTATTAATTTTCCCATTATTATATTTGAATGTGCAACATGAAATATATTGTGGATGGGTGTCTGTGCCGTTGGCAGCAACATATGTATGCGTCTGTGTGTGGATGCAGGTGTGTGTGCGTGTGTGGTGCATGAATTTGCATGCGCATGTGTATGAGTGTGTGTGTGCACGCACGCGCGCGTGCATGTGTGCGATGTAGCAGTCTTTAAACCAAGTCGGTATCTTAAGTATTAAAATGATGTTATACTGGTAATGATATGTTTCAAAAGAAAAATATGCACCACCATGTATAAACAAATTCGATGAGCCCTTTAAGTACCCAGTAAGCTAAGTTGGCTTTAGTGGCCAGGTGTTTAAGTCCTTCCCATTGTATATAAAACCCAGACACTATCACAATTTTGGACCAATTATCTCCCTGGGGACAGACCATGGACCCTAATTGCTAGTAGTAAATCCCTGATTTCTTGTCCCCCAAACAAAAGACATCATGGACTAGAGCGTCACCCTGAATTTGTCATCAGGCAACAACACCAATGGACCTTCGCCTCGGGAGCTTAGTGACCCAGAAATTACAAGGAAGCCACATTTTAATGGAAATGATAGTTTAAAGTTTATTGTCCAGCGCGGGGCATTTAAATGTACTGCGAGTCTCCAGAAAGCATGAGATTGTGTGTGCGGTGTGTGTTTTGTGAGAGAGAGAGAGAGAGAGAGAGAATGAGAGAGAGAGAGAGAGAGAGAAGAGAGAGAGAGAGAAGAGAGAGAGGAGAGGGAGAGATGGACAGGTGTTCATGCATTTCGCTTGCGGAAGTGGAAGTGAAGCATATGCAACGAATGGTGTATCTACATGCACTATGCCACAAATGTCATATTCTCATAACTGTATATATGTATGTATATGTTTTATTCACAATGTCACACTTAACATAACAAACTGCAACGCTCTGTAATATACACAAACAAAAGAAACACACACTACAACTTGTAAATACACATTGCTTTTTATGAAATAAAGTTTTTTTTTTAAAAAAATTACTAAGTTTAGAGCCGGAGGAAAGAAGACTTTCCCCTTCTCCTTCTAAACCATGCAAGAAACCTGTTACAAAGCAGGATGAAAACAGCGACAACGAAGGACCTCTTTTTATAAACACTGACGAAGACACCGACGAAGAACACGAGGAAAACGAACACTACAAACATACCATCAAACCCGAAGACGCAACCCAGAATTAAATTACTACAGGAAAGATAAAGGTAATCACTTAATTTAACCACCATGTTGTTTAATTTTATTTTAAAAATGGCAGACAACTTATGTTTAATTAGTTTGAATATCCGTGGTATGAAAATAAAATTACAACATATAGTCACACTCATACACAAACACAAACCCGATTTTCTTTTATTACAAGAAACTAACATCAAAACAGACTTTGAAGCAGCAGAATTAGTGACACGGCTAGGATTAAGAAACTCGTGTTTCAGTTTGGCGAAACATAACGTAGGGTCAGGGACAGCCATTCTCCAAATTTCCGACACGTGGACTATTTTTAGAACACACACAGACGCACAAGGTAGAATTTCCACAGTTCAAGTTAAAAACGACACACACTCATTTGTCATTGTGAACATACACGCACCACCTAACTACAATTATCAACCTCTATTTTATGAAAATTTAGACGACTTACTAACACAGACATACAGGGGACAAAATATTGTTCTTGCCGGCGATTACAATTGTGTTCTTGAAGATTTAGACGTGGTAGGTGGGGAGGTGAGAAAACAGCTGAGGAGAGCCGGCAGGGACAGTTTACATCAACTTGACACACTACGAAATATAATCGATACACACAACCTCACAGACGCATTCAGGCATACACACCCCGACAGTAGAGAAACGACATACACAAACAAAACACACAACAGATCATCTAGATTAGACCGGATTTACACGCCCGCAACACATCACATCATACAAACCAAACACCTACGGGAAACATTAGATTACACAGACCACAAAGCAATACTAGTACACATCAGCACAAACAGCACAAACACGCAGCCAAACAAAAGGTCACCTCACTGGAAGTTCAATAATTTATTATTGGAACACTCAGAATATGCAAAATATATGAAACAGCTCATACACACGTACACAGACAATATACCGACTGAGAACATCACACAATACTGGGACTTATTGAAAACCACCATACGAAGCAGAACACAACATCTAGCAACCATGATCCACAAAGACAGACTAAGACAGGAGCGCATCATACAGACAGCCATACGACTAACAAAACAAACAGACAGAGATGCACATCACTTACACACATTAGAAGCACAACTAGAAGAACACCAACAACACAGATATCTGGGTGCTCTTCTAAGAACAAAACTCAACACAATTACACAAGAGTCAGCTACGAGGCAATATTTAGTAATAGAACAGAATGTACAACGTAACAGACAAATTAGCAAAATATCAGACATGCAAGGAAACATGCAGACAGAAACACCACACATAGAGACTGCTTTCCAACAACACTACACACAACTATTCACAGCAGAGACAGTCGACACACAGATACAAGACAACTTCTTACAGTACACAAAGAAATTATCTGACACAGACAAAGACACACTGGACACAGAACTGACACTGACAGACATAACACAGGCACTAAGCACACTAAACAAAGACAAAACTCCAGGACCAGACGGTTTGACAGTAGAATTCTACCAACACTTCTTTCCTATTCTAGGCAATCTTCTCCTCAAAGTCTATCAGGAAGCCTTTGACAAAAAAAATCTTCCGGACAGCTGCAACATGTCTTACATTACACTCATATGCAAGGATAAAACTGACAAAACACAACTGAAGAACTACAGACCAATTTCCTTACTCAACACAGACTACAAGATACTCGCCAAATCACTCACCAACAAACTTAAACCTTTCATGCCAACACTAATACACCCAGACCAACAGTGCAGTGTCAAAGACAGAAATATACACAATCACACACACCTCATTAGAGACATTATTAACTATACACATGGAAAAGACTGTCCATCCTCCATCTTATCCTTGGATCAAGAGAAGGCCTTCGACAGAATTTCCCACACTTACCTACATAGGACACTAGAACACTGTAACATAGGAGAGTACTACAGGCAGTGGATACAGATCTTGTACAAAAATCCTGAGAGCAGAGTGTTGGTGAACCATTCACTGACAGCTAGCTTCAGGCTCACGAGATCTGTAAGACAAGGATGTCCCTTATCACCACTCCTGTATGTGCTCACTCTAGAACCTTTATTAGAGAAGATAAGGCAAGACACTAGTATTAAAGGAACCTTCCTGCATGGGATAGGAGAGCAGAAGCTCATCGCCTATGCAGATGACACTGCCTTCTTTCCAACCAGCAACACATCAATAAGGAATATACTCCACACCTTTACCCATTTTGGAAAAGGCAGTGGAGCCAAAATTAATGTACAGAAATCACAGATAATGGGCCTGGGAAAGTGGAAACAAAAGGCTGATTTCCCTCCAGATCTGAAACACATAGACACCATGAAGCTGTATGGGATCACATTTCCATGCGATCCCACAGAAACACACAGACAGACATGGCACGCACTGACCGAACAGATCACAGACATGTTACACAGGTATAGGTACAAGACATCCACAATATTTGGTAGAAGCACAATAGTCAACACATACATATTACCCAAAATAATATATTTAGCGACAGTACTGGACCCTCCTAAACAGACCGTCACAAACATAAACAAACAAATCAGACGCTTCATCTTCACCAACACGATACACAGCATTAAACACAAAACTCTCATACAAGACAGGAAACAAGGCGGCATTTCACTACAGGACATCCAGACAAAAATACTGTCACTTAGAATCAGTCACATAGGTAAAATCATCAGACACCCAGAACAGAACAGACTAGCACTATACTACATAGGCCACAACATCAAACATCTCACACCTCTTAACAATGCAACTGCACACTACCAGGGAAGACTGCCAACATTCTATCAGACATGCATACAGGCAATAAAAGGACATGAACAGTTAATACAGCAAACAACACACACAATATACAAACATTTAGTTAGAGAACAAGCACCATCACTAAGACTTAGGATTAAAAGAGGACACAAATACTTCATGACTGACTTCACATGCACCTTTTCAAACCTACACAACAAACACATAACACCAAAAGCTAGAGAGATCACATATAGACTGTTATACAGTATGACCCCCACAACACAGGTAGAAGCATACATATCCAAACAATGTCAATTATGTAGAAACAACACACAAGAGACAGAGGAACACATTTATTATACGTGTCCAACAATTACTGCCACACGCGCAACACTCAAACACCTCATACAAACACACACAGGCAAACAAACCGACATATATAAAGCAATTTTTCTCAATACTATACCAATGACATCTAAGGACATACATACAAAACTACTTGTAGCACTTTCTTACTACAGACAACTTATATGGACCTGCAGAAATTTTGCCAGATACAAACACCACACATATAACACACATTTAGTTTCCTTCATGTACACGCACAAAATATCACAACTCTTTCCAGAGTTGGTATAAATGGTATACCAACTCTGGCAATTTTGGGAATTATTTTGGAATTTTGGTATACATGAGTGAGAGAAAAAAAGAAGAAACTGTGAATGAATGGTGAGTGGATGATTAAATAGATCACATATGGTCAAAAGACCAATGGAAAATCCCTTATGTAAAAAATAGTGGAAGGATAAATGCTTGTTTTACTTGTTTCAAAATGATGGTTTCACCCTTATAGACAAGAGGGAAAAGAAAAAAGGAGAAAAGAAAATTAAACTCCTCCCATTCCAATGTACTATTTATGGAATGTTTGGCTTTGAATGCACTTGTTGTGCTATACTACCACCACTACTAAGATTATCACTTTAGTAAATAAACTCACATATTTGTTATACTATTATCATTATTATTATTATTATTATTATTATTATTATTTATTATTATTGTTTATTATAATGATTATCATCATTATTATTATGACTATCTTTATTCTACCTTTACTATCCTTAGTATTATTAATGTTATAAGTATTATTGATATCATCATTATTATTTTACAATTTCATCTCCCCCGCGCCCCCCCCCCCCCTTTGCTTACAGTTTGTTGCCTTTGCTACTAACCCCACTGGTTGGTTCAAATTTTTGTCCTGCCGGTGCCATCATTACTAAGGGTGGTCAGGAGAGCATTGATGGAATTGAACAATTAGTGGGAGGGTAGCGCGGGAAACAAAAATGTAAAGATTTCCCTTTCTCTTAGTCACCCCCTTTGAATCATGTGAGTGAGGGTTGAATGAATGAATAAATACAAAAACACATATGGTTATCAAACCAATAATACTGTAAAAACTTATGCAAATACAAATATCTGGTTAATTTTTATTTTAAAAAAAAAATGAAAGAGAGAGCAAAGAGGGAAATATGAATAAACCCCTACATTTAGGAAAAAAAAACAAGGAGGAAAATATAACCCACTCCTTTACTCCAAGTATTATTAAAACTGCAGTTTGCATGTGTATGTACCTGCTAGGCTATGTTTAACACCATTACAAAGAAAATCATCCTAGCAAATGGAATCACATATTGTAAAAATGTTTATCATTTTCATAACTATTATTACCATTGCTGTTTGTTATAATTGCTGTTATTACCCTCAGTATGTCTCCTCCTGTCATTATTATTATTATCATCATTAGTAATAAACCAAAACCCCTTTCCCATGTGCCCCCCTCCCCTTGCTGATGGTTTGATGCTGCCTTTGCTGATACCCACACCGGTTTGGTTCAAATATTTATCCTGCCTTTACCATCATTGCCCAGAGAGGGGGGTAATGGCATTGGTGGAGTGGAACCAAATTGGTGAGAGGATGGCAAGGGAAACAAAAATGTAAAGATTGTAAAAATTTGTGCTAATACTGATGCTTGTTTACCTTTTACAATAAGTAATAAAAAAAAAAAAAACAAGAGGAAGGGAAAAAATGAATGAACCCTTACAAATAAGACCAAAAAATAAGCAAGGAGGAAAAGAAAACCAACTCCTTTTACTTCTACTATGTTGCAATTTATATGTACCTACTATGCTATGCTAACACCATTCCTAGGAAAATCATTCTAGCAAATGGAATCACAGTTTTGGAAAGTGGGATCATTATCATAACTATTATCATCATTGCTGTTACTATCAGTACTGTTATCACCCTTAGTAGGTAAATGTTAGTCATCATTATCATTGATGTATTTGGTTTTAGTTGCATTATTAATATAGTAACCTTTATTAATATATAACCTCATCTCCCATGAGACCCCCCCCCCCCTTCCCTCACTCATGGTTTGTTTGTTGCCTTTGCTGACACCCTCACCCTTTGGTTCCAAAATTTATCCTGCCTTTACCATCATTACCCATTAGTGTGGTGGGTCAAATGGGTGAGAGTGGGACTATCACTATTCTCATTGAGTACTTATCATTGCATTTATTAGCATTGCTGTTATCACCCTTAGTAGTTTTATTCCTTGCCATTATTATTTTAGATGCATTTCATGTAAACACCATTCCTAGGATAAGCATTTTAGCAAATGGAATCACATGATTAACTATTATTATCTTTGCTGTCTATTTATCTTTGCTGTTATTGTTATCACCCTTAGCAGTTTTAGTCCTTGTCATTATTATTATAGATGTATTTCATGTAAACACCATACCTAGGAAAATCATTTTAGCAAATGGAACCACAAGTTTAACTATTTATTATCATTGCTGGTTATTATCATTGCTGTTACTGTTATCACCCTTAGCAGTTTTTTATTCTTGTCATTATTATAGATGTATTTCATGTAAACACCATTCCTAAGATAATCATTTTAGCAAATGGAATCACAGGTTTAACTATTAATATTATTATCATCGCTGTTTATTATCATTGCTGTTTAACAAAAACAATGTTATTGTTATCACCCTTAGCATTTTTAAATTATTCCTTGTCATTATTAATATTATTATTTATGTATTTGGTTGTTATTTGCATTAGTATCATTGTAATCATTATAAATATATATGGCTTTGTAAACCCGTAAACTGCACATCCCCCTTTCCCACCTTTTGATACTGTGATTGTTGTCTTTGCTGCCACCCTCGCCGGTTGGTTCTAAACATTTTGTGCACCGCCATGTTTATCATCACCGAGGGATAGGGATGGTACTTGGTAGGAGTTTTAGAGCTGGCAGGAGAGCGGGGCGGCAAGGGAAATAATAACAGCCCACTACCATCACGCTGTTGATATAAAATATTTCCTTACAACAATGTCAATGGAGGAATGTTTAAATGTATAAAATATTTGTAATTTTTGCGCATATGTCACCTACACTTCCACATGCAACGCTCTGTAAAAACACGAACAATACAATTCGCAACCACTTTAACACTCAATAAAAGGTTTAAAAAAAAAATAGAAAAATTACTAAGTTTAGACGATTTTAAACTAAATAAAATTACCAAGTTTACCGGGTACACCTACAATACCGTGGAGTGTCGTGTTTAATTAGTAAGATTGCTGCTGTCTTTTTGAATGGCTGAATTTCTTTTACAGATGACAGTCAAGCTTTAATGCATTCCTTTACAGGACATCACAGTCAACCCCAACATTCATGCTTCCTGGGCAAGGTTGTCGTCTTTCTGAACGGCTGAATTTCTTTTACATATTGCAGTCAAGCTAGCGACTACATGCTAACTAGCTAAAACCGGTAAAAATGACGTCACAGCCGGGTATAGCTGTAATGTTACAGCTAGAACACGGGGATAAGAAGGATACTACACTATGTCATGGAGATAGACCACGACCTTAGTATGTGAATATATCAAGGTCAGACATGTCCAGACAATATTCACCTCAGTCAGGAGTCTTCACCAGCAGATATCGTGTATATAACACCCACCATTCGCCGTCTAGAAGTCCTGGTCTCAGTGAACATCGTTCAGGTCACAATGTGCCAAGTCTCTAATGGTAAGATGGCTTTTTTTTTATAAATCTTTCACATTTTCGTTGTGGTTCTCCATGTAGGCATACAGTTAACCTAACAATACTAGTATAATAAAGAGATATATGGTGCTAATCACATATAACTGGAGTATGTGTTCTGCTGGCTGCAATACCAATCAACACGTCCACATGGCTGATCCATCAAGCCTGCCTACAGAAAGTAGTGTCCTTAGTACCGCCAATGTTCCCCAAGGATCGCATTGTCCAACCACAATGGAGCCGACGATGCATATGTCACCGCATTAAAACCCTGCTTCTCAAATAGCTGTGTCAGACTTAGAATTGAATGTCAGCTAATCAACAATCTGGGATGCATCCACCCGGCAGGAATTAAGCTTTTTCACAAAAGGGAGCCCCTATGTTATAGACTCAAGAACGAGTTATGACTGGGAGAGCCAGGACTGGCAGTCGTCAGAATCCCGGGAAAGTTTTCTTTTGTTGAGTCTACTGGAGAGGGGGTTTTGGGACCACAGTTCCGAAGATGAAGTAACAAGTAAAGTTACGTAATGTTCTCATCACAATATTTTATATGATTTTATATCCTAATATTGACAATCATCCGATTCTATTTTATGATTAGCAAATAAATGTTGTAGTATTGTAATCATGTTCTGTCATTATATTTTTTTAAATTGTGCATACGTGTTGTGTGTGTACATTGGTGGGGGGTTCATTTACACACCAAAGGGAAAAGGGCATCAGGGAGAAAAACTGTACGAGATAGTCGTCTATAATCACTATTTAGACTTAAAACATCTATCGAGCAAACTTCTCTTTCTTTTCCCTTTGGGCGAATATTCAGCAATTCATTTAAATTTTTGTAACGACCCCTTGGGAGCTGTACTTTTGGATATTCAGGCTTAATCTTAGTTCACCAAAATTATTTTTTGTCCCTATCAGTTTCTGACTATTAGGGGTTTTTCGCCAGTAAAAAATATTTCATCTACCCGGGGGGGCCCCCCGACTTCTGACAGTTTGGGTTAAAAAGAATTCAAACATTTTAGGAGTATGATCCCGAGGATAGCAGATTAAAGAAAGAAAAATGTCAAAAAAAAAAAAAAAAAAAAAAAAATAAAAAACCCCAAAAAAGGGTTAAACCCCCAAAAAAAAAAAAAAAATTTTTAAAATTTTTAATAACGTGTGATCCCCGTTTTGGAAAAATTTTTGTCCGGGGTTATTTTTAGGGTTTCTTTTGTGGGAATTTTTCATTTTTCCCCCGTGATTTATTGTGGATTTAAGTTTTCCCGTAGGTTATCGAAATAAAACCAAAATTTCTGTCGTAAACCCAAAAATTTCAAAACGTTATCCAAACCTTGTGTTTTCTTTAACCCATGTTTCCGTTTATCTGTGGGCCGTTTGAGGGGCCTTGCGGGGTTTGGGGGGGGAAAAATCCATCTACCGCTTTCAGGACCCTAAAAGATGGTACGCTACGCTAACACCGGAAGCAAAGGCGGCTCATTATGAACGGCTTCACGGGAGGAAGCATGAACTGCAGGATCCTAAAGTAACTATTGTAATTGAAAACATAGAGAAGGAAAAGACCAAGGCTTTGATTCACTGGATGCCTACAACCGCAAAGATTGAGACAGTGAAGCAAATAGCCGCGGATATTTCGGGAGATATAAACGCGGAAGTGCATAAACTGAAAAACAGCACGGACAAGTGGTTATTTCTGTGCAAACCGAAAGAACCTCTGCCACATTACGTGGACATGGAGTTGGACGGGGTAGAAGACAAGCTACACCGTCTCTTCATCACAGTTCCGGGGCGCCGTACGGCGTGTACAGTCTGTGGGGAAGACTCCCACTGGAGTAATAAATGTCCGGCCAAAGTACAAACTCAGAAGGCACCTATACTGGCACAAAAAGTCACCTCGAACTCCCAGACAGATCAACATAGTAAGGAGGATGAAGACGGTTTCCAGCTGGTCAGTCGGAAAAGGGGACGCTCAACCAAGAGCCTGTCTGACGGTGAGAGCTCGACACCTCCAGCCTGCCAAACACATGTTACCACGCTGCCGCCCCTCAACAACCACGACTACCCTACACCGCCTGAAGCGCACAGGTCAAACAAAAAGAAATGCTGTAAGTAATTATACTGAACAGATAACGACCAGCGCCGTGACCGAAATAGACAGTGATAATATTAACACACCACCACGACAAAGAAACCTGTCAGATTCTTCACCACGCCTCGTTATTGACTTAGAGATTTCGAGCCCGGCGAAGGAATCTACTGACAATCTCCAGAAATGATAACATGAATACAGACAGTTAAAAAAACATAATTATGCTCAACCGCTTCTTATTTTACAACAAAAATGGCAGCGGAAATTAAAATAATGAGTATTAACATTCGAGGTATAAGATCCAAAATTAATCATCTTATACCACTCATACACAAATATAAACCTGATTTTATACTCATTCAGGAAACTAACGTTAAAACCGATGAACACGCATCATATATCACAACATGCTTAGGTCTAAGACACTCATGTTTTAGTCTTAGTACTCAACATATCGGATTGGGTACAGCAATAATACAGACATCGGACAGGTGGCAGATTATAGAGAAGGACAGGGACTGCCAGGGTAGGATAGCTATAGTACAGGTGAGAAATAACATAAATAAATACACAATTGTCAACATACACGCACCGCCTGACTACAGAAATCAGCCGCTCTTCTACCAAACACTGGAAAATTTATTATCACGCTCATATCGGGGTCACAACATCATTCTAGGGGGTGATTTTAATTGCGTACTTTCGGCGCACTGACCTTATAAATGGAGATGTAAGAATGCAAATTAGAAACACAACGGGGGAGGAGGAACATCAATTAGACACATTGCAAACAATTTTAGATATCCATGGGCTAACAGACGCATACAGGCAGATGCATCCCCATGGAACAGATACAACACACACAAACAATGCGCATAACAGAGCAGCGCGATTAGATAGAATTTATGCGCCCATAACACATCATATAACACAAGTCAAGCATTTACAGGAGACACTGAACTTCACAGATCCATAAGGCTGTAGTTGCAACAATAAACACAGTACAAGCAACACCACATCTTAGAAGATCTCCCCATTGGAAACTTAACTGCACACTTTTACAAAATCAGGACTATGTAGATTGCATAACAAAACTGATCCTCACATACACAAGCGATATACCAGAGGGTAATGCGCGAGAACTCTGGGAAACACTTAAACAAACTATACGAGAGAGAACACAAACACTAGCAGCAGTAATACACAAGCAAAAACTACAACAAGAAAAAGTATTGGAAAATGCAATTAAGCTCTTACTACAGACAGACAAAAATTCACCACACATCATAGCATTACAGGAAGAATTAGATCTCCACAGACATCATCGATTTCAGGGGGCTTTACTGCGAACAAAGTTACAAACTATAACACAAGAGATACCGAGTAAACAATACCTAGCTTTAGAACAAAACATACAGCGCAGCAGACAGATAGGCCAGATAATTGACAGGGAAGGAAATATACAAGTCGAGCCACAACAAATAGCCTTAGCCTTTGAAGATTATTACAAGAACCTTTATACAGAGGAAAACACACAGGCGCACGTGCAAGAACACTTTATGAAATTCACAAAAGAACTCACAGAGGAACAGAAACTAACACTAGATACTGAATTAACACTAACAGATATAACACAAGCGGTTCATGGAATGCAGAAGGGCAAATCGCCTGGCCCTGACGGTATTACCTGCTGAATTCTATCAGTTTTTCTTTCCTCTTCTAGGTCCCCTTTTACTAGCACTATTCTCTGAATCTTTCCACAAACATGAACTCCCATCCAGTTTCAACACGTCTTACACCACTCTTATTCCGAAGGAGAACACTGACAAGACACTTTTAAAGAGTTACAGACCTATCTCGCTTTTAAACGTAGACTACAAGATTTTAACAAAGACTTTGACGAATAAATTGAAACCAGTAATGGCATCTCTCATTCATGAAGACCAGCAATGTAGTGTGCAACACCGGAATATCCAGCAACACACACACTTCATAAGGGACATCATCAACTACACACATCTGAAAAACTGTCAGTCCTCAATTCTCTCTTTAGATCAAGAAAAAGCATTCGACAGAATATCTCACTCATACCTCCACAAAACTCTCTCACACTGCAACGTGGGAAATTATTTTCGGACATGGGTCAAAATTTTATATTTGAAACCGGAAAGTCGGATTCTATTAAACCATACCCTAACCAATTCTTTCAGGTTGACTAGGTCAGTGAGACAGGGATGTCCCTTGTCCCCATTACTGTACGTTGTCGCTCTAGAGCCACTTCTAGAAAAGATACGACAGGACGACAATGTCAGGGGTACGTTCATACCAGGGAAGGGTGAACAAAAGCTGCGTGCTTATGCGGACGATACCATTTTCTTTCCGACCACTGAAAAATCTGTACGGATCATTTTGGAGACGTTCTCGTTTTTCGGCAAAGGGAGTGGGGCAAAATTAAACGTCCAAAAATCTACTATAATGGGCTTAGGCAAATGGAAAAATAAGGCGGATTTTCCATTTGACTTAACATCAAACAATCTTATAAAAGTGTACGGAATAGTCTTCCCATGTCAACCAAATCAGACACACAAAGACACTTGGCAAAATCTAGAGAAGAAAATAACAGATATGTTACAGAGATACAAATACAAAACAACTACCATATTTGGTAGAAGTACCATTGTTAATACATATATAATTCCAAAAATACTATATCTTTGCACAGTCCTAGATCCCCCACGTCAAACTGTCACAAACATAAACAAAGAGATTAGACGCTTTGTGTTTGGCAGCACCATCTACAGTATCAAACATACTACACTCATGCAAGACAAAAAAGATGGAGGTATCGCCCTCCAAGACATAACAACCAAAATACAATCACTTAGGATCAAACACGTAGGTGAAATCCTACAACACCCAGAAAAACACCATTTAGCACACTATTACATTGGAATTAGGCTATCTTCTTTAAAACCTATTAGGAATACATCCTCACATTATTTTGGCACTCTCCCAACGTTCTACAAAACATGTATTTCAGCCATTAAAGGACATGAAAAATTACTACACAAGAAAACACATACAATCTACAGGCATTTAGTTGAATTACAAGCAACTCCGGTACATCTCAGAATTAAAAGAGGACATAGATATTTCATAAAAGATTATACCGAAATTTTCTCAATATTCACAACAAGCAGATTACTCCAAAAGCAAGGGAAATTACATATAGGCTTGTTTACAGCATGACCCCAACAACAGAGAGAACAGCAAAAATAACTAAACAAATACTACAGTGTCAGCTATGTAGACGGAACGTCCAAGAATCAGAAGAGCACATCTATTACGAATGCAACACAATCATGCCAACAAGAAATCTCCTACAAAACATCCTAAACACTCATTTGAAACAAAGAACAGATGTTTACAAAGCAATCATGATAAATTCCATTCCTTACTCCACAAAAGACACCCACACAAAGCTACTTGTTCTATTGGCAGAGTACAGAAATCTTATATGGACATTAAGAAACAAAGCACTATACAATTACAGAACAATCAACAAAGAAATTGTCCAATAACTTTATCAACAAAAAGTCGCAAACATTCTAATCCTAGCCCCACAAGCGCAAATCTCGTAAAATATTTGGCTGAAGACAGCACATATTACAGAAGAAGCAAATAACTTGATACTACAACTGTAAATGTATTTATTGATGGTATTAATAATCTTACAATTATATTATTATTATTATTAATACTATTATTACTGCTACTATTATTATTAATTTTCCCATTATTATATTTGAATGTGCAACATGAAATATATTGTGGATGGGTGTCTGTGCCGTTGGCAGCAACATATGTATGCGTCTGTGTGTGGATGCAGGTGTGTGTGCGTGTGTGGTGCATGAATTTGCATGCGCATGTGTATGAGTGTGTGTGTGCACGCACGCGCGCGTGCATGTGTGCGTGTAGCAGTCTTTAAACCAAGTCGGTATCTTAAGTATTAAAATGATGTTATACGGTAATGATATGTTTCAAAAGAAAAATATGCACCACCATGTATAAACAAATTCGATGAGCCCTTTAAGTACCCAGTAAGCTAAGTTGGCTTTAAGTGGCCAGGTGTTAAGTCCTTCCCATTGTATATAAAACCCAGACACTATCACAATTTTGGACCAATTATCTCCCTGGGGACAGACCATGGACCCTAATTGCTAGTAGTAAATCCCTGATTCTTGTCCCCCAAACAAAAGACATCATGGACTAGAGCGTCACCCTGAAATTTGTCATCAGGCAACAACACCAATGGCCTTCGCCTCGGGAGCTTAGTGACCCAGAAATTACAAGGAAGCCACATTTTAATGGAAATGATAGTTTAAAGTTTATTGTCCAAGCGCGGGGCATTTAAATGTACTGCGATCTCCAGAAAGCATGAGATTGTGTGTGCGTGTGTGTTTGTGAGAGAGAGAGAGAGAGAGAGAGAGAGAGAGAGAGAGAGAGAGAGAGAGAGAGAGAGAGAGAGAGAGAGGAGAGGGAGAGATGGACAGGTGTTTCATGCATTTCGCTTGCGGAAGTGGAAGTGAAGCATATGCAACGAATGTGTATCTACATGCACTATGCCACAAATGTCATATTCTCATAACTGTATATATGTATGTATATGTTTTATTCACAATGTCACACTTAACACTAACAAACTGCAACGCTCTGTAATATACACAAACAAAAGAAACACACACTACAACTTGTAAATACACATTGCTTTTTATGAAATAAAAGTTTTTTTTTAAAAAAAAAACTAAGTTTAGAGCCGGAGGAAGGGACACTTTCCCGTTCTCCTTCTAAACCATGCAAGAAACCTGCTACAAAGCAGGATGAAAACAGCGACAACGAAGGACCTCTTTTTATAAACACTGACGAAGACACCGACGAAGAACACGAGGAAAACGAAAACTACAAACATACCATCAAACCCGAAGACGCAACCCAGAATTAAATTACTACAGGAAAGATAAAGGTAATCACTTAATTTAACGACCATGTTGTTTAATTTTATTTTAAAAATGGCAGACAACTTATGTTTAATTAGTTTGAATATCCGTGGTATGAAAATGAAATTACAACATATAGTCACACTCATACACAAACACAAACCCGATTTTCTTTTATTACAAGAAACTAACATCAAAACAGACTTTGAAGCAGCAGAATTAGTGACACGGCTAGGATTAAGAAACTCGTGTTTCAGTTTGGCGAAACATAACGTAGGGTCAGGGACAGCCATTCTCCAAATTTCCGACACGTGGACTATTTTTAGAACACACACAGACGCACAAGGTAGAATTTCGACAGTTCAAGTTAAAAACGACACACACTCATTTGTCATTGTGAACATACACGCACCACCAAACTACAATTATCAACCTCTATTTTATGAAAATTTAGACGACTTACTAACACAGACATACAGGGGACAAAATATTGTTCTTGCCGGCGATTACAATTGTGTTCTTGAAGATTTAGACGTGGTAGGTGGGGAGGTGAGAAAACAGCTGAGGAGAGCCGGCAGGGACAGTTTACATCAACTTGACACACTACGAAATATAATCGATACACACAACCTCACAGACGCATTCAGGCATACACACCCCGACAGTAGAGAAACGACATACACAAACAAAACACACAACAGATCATCTAGATTAGACCGGATTTACACGCCCGCAACACATCACATCATACAAACCAAACACCTACGGGAAACATTAGATTACACAGACCACAAAGCAATACTAGTACACATCAGCACAAACAGCACAAACACGCAGCCAAACAAAAGGTCACCTCACTGGAAGTTCAATAATTTATTATTGGAACACTCAGAATATGCAAAATATATGACACAGCTCATACACACGTACACAGACAATATACCGACTGAGAACATCACACAATACTGGGACTTATTGAAAACCACCATACGAAGCAGAACACAACATCTAGCAACCATGATCCACAAAGACAGACTAAGACAGGAGCGCATCATACAGACAGCCATACGACTAACAAAACAAACAGACAGAGATGCACATCACTTACACACATTAGAAGCACAACTAGAAGAACACCAACAACACAGATATCTGGGTGCTCTTCTAAGAACAAAACTCAACACAATTACACAAGAGTCAGCTACGAGGCAATATTTAGTAATAGAACAGAATGTACAACGTAACAGACAAATTAGCAAAATATCAGACATGCAAGGAAACATGCAGACAGAAACACCACACATAGAGACTGCTTTCCAACAACACTACACACAACTATTCACAGCAGAGACAGTCGACACACAGATACAAGACAACTTCTTACAGTACACAAAGAAATTATCTGACACAGACAAAGACACACTGGACACAGAACTGACACTGACAGACATAACACAGGCACTAAGCACACTAAACAAAGACAAAACTCCAGGACCAGACGGTTTGACAGTAGAATTCTACCAACACTTCTTTCCTATTCTAGGCAATCTTCTCCTCAAAGTCTATCAGGAAGCCTTTGACAAAAAAAATCTTCCGGACAGCTGCAACATGTCTTACATTACACTCATATGCAAGGATAAAACTGACACAACACAACTGAAGAACTACAGACCAATTTCCTTACTCAACACAGACTACAAGATACTCGCCAAATCACTCACCAACAAACTTAAACCTTTCATGCCAACACTAATACATCCAGACCAACAGTGCAGTGTCAAAGACAGAAATATACACAATCACACACACCTCATTAGAGACATTATTAACTATACACATGGAAAAGACTGTCCATCCTCCATCTTATCCTTGGATCAAGAGAAGGCCTTCGACAGAATTTCCCACACTTACCTACATAGGACACTAGAACACTGTAACATAGGAGAGTACTACAGGCAGTGGATACAGATCTTGTACAAAAATCCTGAGAGCAGAGTGTTGGTGAACCATTCACTGACAGCTAGCTTCAGGCTCACGAGATCTGTAAGACAAGGATGTCCCTTATCACCACTCCTGTATGTGCTCACTCTAGAACCTTTATTAGAGAAGATAAGGCAAGACACTAGTATTAAAGGAACCTTCCTGCATGGGATAGGAGAGCAGAAGCTCATCGCCTATGCAGATGACACTGCCTTCTTTCCAACCAGCAACACATCAATAAGGAATATACTCCACACCTTTACCCATTTTGGAAAAGGCAGTGGAGCCAAAATTAATGTACAGAAATCACAGATAATGGGCCTGGGAAAGTGGAAACAAAAGGCTGATTTCCCTCCAGATCTTAAACACATAGACACCATGAAGCTGTATGGGATCACATTTCCATGCGATCCCACAGAAACACACAGACAGACATGGCACGCACTGACCGAACAGATCACAGACATGTTACACAGGTATAGGTACAAGACATCCACAATATTTGGTAGAAGCACAATAGTCAACACATACATATTACCCAAAATAATATATTTAGCCACAGTACTGGACCCTCCTAAACAGACCGTCACAAACATAAACAAACAAATCAGACGCTTCATCTTCACCAACACGATACACAGCATTAAACACAAAACTCTCATACAAGACAGGAAACAAGGCGGCATTTCACTACAGGACATCCAGACAAAAATACTGTCACTTAGAATCAGTCACATAGGTAAAATCATCAGACACCCAGAACAGAACAGACTAGCACTATACTACATAGGCCACAACATCAAACATCTCACACCTCTTAACAATGCAACTGCACACTACCAGGGAAGACTGCCAACATTCTATCAGACATGCATACAGTCAATAAAAGGACATGAACAGTTAATACAGCAAACAACACACACAATATACAAACATTTAGTTAGAGAACAAGCACCATCACTAAGACTTAGGATTAAAAGAGGACACAAATACTTCATGACTGACTTCACATGCACCTTTTCAAACCTACACAACAAACACATAACACCAAAAGCTAGAGAGATCACATATAGACTGTTATACAGTATGACCCCCACAACACAGGTAGAAGCATACATATCCAAACAATGTCAATTATGTAGAAACAACACACAAGAGACAGAGGAACACATTTATTATACGTGTCCAACAATTACTGCCACACGCGCAACACTCAAACACCTCATACAAACACACACAGGCAAACAAACCGACATATATAAAGCAATTTTTCTCAATACTATACCAATGACATCTAAGGACATACATACAAAACTACTTGTAGCACTTTCTTACTACAGACACCTTATATGGACCTGCAGAAATTTTGCCAGATACAAACACCACACATATAACACACATTTAGTTTCCTTCATGTACACGCACAAAATATCACAACTCTTTCCAGAGTTGGTATAAATGGTATACCAACTCTGGCAATTTTGGAATTATTTCGTGATTTTGGTATACATGAGTGAGAGAAAGAAAGAAGAAACTGTGAATGAATGGTGAGTGGATGATTAAATAGATCACATATGGTCAAAAGACCAATGGAAAATCCCTTATGTAAAGAATAGTGGAAGTATAAATGCTTGTTTTACTTGTTTCAAAATGATGGTTTCACCCTTATAGACAAGAGGGAAAAGAAAAAAGGAGAAAAGAAAATTAAACTCCTCCCATTCCAATGTACTATTTATGGAATGTTTGGCTTTGAATGCACTTGTTGTGCTATACTACCACCACTACTAAGATTATCACTTTAGTAAATAAACTCACATATTTGTTATACTATTATCATTATTATTATTATTATTATTATTATTATTATTATTATTATTATTATTATTATTATTATTATTATTTTATTATTGTTTATTATAATGATTATCATCATTATTATTATGACTATCTTTATTCTACCTTTACTATCCTTAGTATTATTAATGTTATAGGTATTATTGATATCATCATTATTATTTTACAATTTAATCTCCCCCGCGCCCCCCCCCCCCCTTTGCTTACAGTTTGTTGCCTTTGCTACTAACCCCACTGGTTGGTTCAAATTTTTGTCCTGCCGGTGCCATCATTACAAAGGGTGGTCAGGAGAGCATTGATGGAATTGAACAATTAGTGGGAGGGTAGCGCGGGAAACAAAAATGTAAAGATTTCCCTTTCTCTTAGTCACCCCCTTTGAATCATGTGAGTGAGGGTTGAATGAATGAATAAATACAAAAACACATATGGTTATCAAACCAATAATACTGTAAAAACTTATGCAAATACAAATATCTGGTTAATTTTTATTTTAAAAAAAAAATGAAAGAGAGAGCAAAGAGGGAAATATGAATAAACCCCTACATTTAGGAAAAAAAAACAAGGAGGAAAATATAACCCACTCCTTTACTCCAAGTATTATTAAAACTGCAGTTTGCATGTGTATGTACCTGCTAGGCTATGTTTAACACCATTACAAAGAAAATCATCCTAGCAAATGGAATCACATATTGTAAAAATGTTTATCATTTTCATAACTATTATTACCATTGCTGTTTGTTATAATTGCTGTTATTACCCTCAGTATGTCTCCTCCTGTCATTATTATTATTATCATCATTAGTAATAAACCAAAACCCCTTTCCCATGTGCCCCCCCCCTCTCCCCTTGCTGATGGTTTGATGCTGCCTTTGCTGATACCCACACCGGTTTGGTTCAAATATTTATCCTGCCTTTACCATCATTGCCCAGAGAGGGGGGTAATGGCATTGGTGGAGTGGAACCAAATTGGTGAGAGGATGGCAAGGGAAACAAAAATGTAAAGATTGTAAAAATTTGTGCTAATACTGATGCTTGTTTACCTTTTACAATAAGTAAAAAACAAAAACAAAAAAAAACAAAACCAAAAACACAAGAGGAAGGGAAAAAATGAATGAACCCTTACAAATAAGACCAAAAAATAAGCAAGGAGGAAAAGAAAACCAACTCCTTTTACTTCTACTATGTTGCAATTTATATGTACCTACTATGCTATGCTAACACCATTCCTAGGAAAATCATTCTAGCAAATGGAATCACAGTTTTGGAAAGTGGGATCATTATCATAACTATTATCATCATTGCTGTTACTATCAGTACTGTTATCAACCTTAGTAGGTAAATGTTAGTCATCATTATCATTGATGTATTTGGTTTTAGTTGCATTATTAATATAGTAACCTTTATTAATATATAACCTCATCTCCCATGAGACCCCCCCCCCCCCTTCCCTCACTCATGGTTTGTTTGTTGCCTTTGCTGACACCCTCACCCTTTGGTTCCAAATTTTATCCTGCCTTTACCATCATTACCCATTAGTGTGGTGGGTCAAATGGGTGAGAGTGGGACTATCACTATTCTCATTGAGTACTTATCATTGCATTTATTAGCATTGCTGTTATCACCCTTAGTAGTTTTATTCCTTGCCATTATTATTTTAGATGCATTTCATGTAAACACCATTCCTAGGATAAGCATTTTAGCAAATGGAATCACATGATTAACTATTATTATCTTTGCTGTCTATTTATCTTTGCTGTTATTGTTATCACCCTTAGCAGTTTTAGTCCTTGTCATTATTATTATAGATGTATTTCATGTAAGCACCATACCTAGGAAAATCATTTTAGCAAATGGAACCACAAGTTTAACTATTTATTATCATTGCTGGTTATTATCATTGCTGTTACTGTTATCACCCTTAGCAGTTTTTTATTCTTGTCATTATTATAGATGTATTTCATGTAAACACCATTCCTAAGATAATCATTTTAGCAAATGGAATCACAGGTTTAACTATTAATATTATTATCATCGCTGTTTATTATCATTGCTGTTTAACAAAAACAATGTTATTGTTATCACCCTTAGCATTTTTAAATTATTCCTTGTCATTATTAATATTATTATTTATGTATTTGGTTGTTATTTGCATTAGTATCATTGTAATCATTATAAATATATATGGCTTTGTAAACCCGTAAACTGCACATCCCCCTTTCCCACCCTTTTGATACTGTGATTGTTGTCTTGCTGCCACCCTCGCCGGTTGGTTCTAAACATTTGTGCACCGCCATGTTTATCATCACCGAGGGATAGGGATGGTACTTGGTAGGAGTTTTAGAGCTGGCAGGAGAGCGGGGCGGCAAGGGAAAAAATAACAGCCCACTACCATCACGCTGTTGATATAAAATATTTCCTTACAACAATGTCAATGGAGGAATGTTTAAATGTATAAAATATTTGTAATTTTTGCGCATATGTCACCTACACTTCCACATGCAACGCTCTGTAAAAACACGAACAATACAATTCGCAACTACTTTAACACTCAATAAAAGGTTTAAAAAAAAAATAGAAAAATTACTAAGTTTAGACGATTTTAAACTAAATAAAATTACCAAGTTTACCGGGTACACCTACAATACAGTGGAGTGTCGTGTTTAATTAGTAAGATTGCTGCTGTCTTTTTGAATGGCTGAATTTCTTTTACAGATGACAGTCAAGCTTTAATGCATTCCTTTACAGGACATCACAGTCAACC
The DNA here is from genome assembly GCA_014155875.1 of Cepaea nemoralis. Lineage (NCBI taxonomy): Eukaryota > Metazoa > Mollusca > Gastropoda > Stylommatophora > Helicidae > Cepaea > Cepaea nemoralis. The sequence goes on from JACEFZ010017799.1 coordinate 44,901, forward strand.
CCAACATTCATGCTTCCTGGGCAAGGTTGTCGTCTTTCTGAACGGCTGAATTTCTTTTACATATTGCAGTCAAGCTAGCGACTACATGCTAACTAGCTAAAACCGGTAAAAATGACGTCACAGCCGGGTATAGCTGTAATGTTACAGCTAGAACACGGGGATAAGAAGGATACTACACTATGTCATGGAGATAGACCACGACCTTAGTATGTGAATATATCAAGGTCAGACATGTCCAGACAATATTCACCTCAGTCAGGAGTCTTCACCAGCAGATATCGTGTATATAACACCCACCATTCGCCGTCTAGAAGTCCTGGTCTCAGTGAACATCGTTCAGGTCACAATGTGCCAAGTCTCTAATGGTAAGATGGCTTTTTTTTTATAAATCTTTCACATTTTCGTTGTGGTTCTCCATGTAGGCATACAGTTAACCTAACAATACTAGTATAATAAAGAGATATATGGTGCTAATCACATATAACTGGAGTATGTGTTCTGCTGGCTGCAATACCAATCAACACGTCCACATGGCTGATCCATCAAGCCTGCCTACAGAAAGTAGTGTCCTTAGTACCGCCAATGTTCCCCAAGGATCGCATTGTCCAACCACAATGGAGCCGACGATGCATATGTCACCGCATTAAAACCCTGCTTCTCAAATAGCTGTGTCAGACTTAGAATTGAATGTCAGCTAATCAACAATCTGGGATGCATCCACCCCCGGGGCCAAAGGGAAATTTTTAATTTCCT
>JACEFZ010017800.1:0-15000 GCA_014155875.1 Cepaea nemoralis
CCATGGCTGACCGTCCAACCCCCAATAGACTTACGTGAATATATGGCCAACCCCACCGCTAAGCACACAAGGACCCACAACCTGCAACTGCTACCTTTCGTTTTTACCCCGTGACCGGCCAAGGCCAGGGTTGGAATTACACCTCTTCACTCTCCATAGCACAAAGCCTGGACTGAATTATAGAGACGGTGTATTGCATGATTCCTCTCTCAGTCTGCATAGTTTACTCCAGAGGAAAGGTAACACTGATACGTCTGGAACAAGACAAGCTGCAGAAGTTTCCGGATCAGCGAAGCAATGCTTTAACTGCCCGCCTGTCGGAGCTTCGATACTAGACCAGTTGCCGACCAAGGCTTAGGGCCAGATCTGCCCTGCCACGGCATTTAGTCTTTAGGTTGCATTTCCTCGCACCAGGATAAGGCTTGTACCCTCCCAAATGCGCTCCTTCCCCCGAAGACTTATAAGACAATATAATATAGCAAACATATTATAACACAACATTACATACCCCCATATAACATAACATAACATACATAACACAACACAAAATAACATAACACAAAATAATATAACAATAAATAATATAACACAACTTAACATAACGTACCCTAATTTAACTTAACTTAATATAGAACAACACAATAGAACACGCGATAATACCATCAAACAATATCACACAAATTAGTCTGATAGTGTGGGAGTGTGTGGTACAGACCTGACAGTGGCAGAGTGTTAGACAGACAGACTGACCGACCGACCGACCGACCACCGACCAACCGACCGACCGACCGACCGACCTACCACCGACCGACCGACCGACCGACAGAAATAAAGAAAGAAAGAAAGAAAGAAAGAAAAAAAGAAAGAAAGAAAGAAAAAAAGAAAAAAAGAAAGAAAGAAAGAAAGAAAGAAGAAAGAAGAAAGAAAGAAAGAAAGAAAGAAAGAAAGAAAGATTTAAAATCAAGAATAAGAAGAAGATGATGATGATGATGATGATTAAAATGATGATGACGAAAGAAAGAAAGAAAGACAGACAGACAGACAGACAGACAGACAGAACAGACAGACTGACGAACAGACAGACAGATAGACAGACAGACAGACAGACAGACAGACAGACAGACAGACAGACAGACAGACAGACAGACGTCAATCAACACCGGACACCACGCCACCCCGCACCCTTCCCACACCCAGGAATTCCTCCTGTGTACACACCTCCCATATCCACTGGACCTTAAAGTTGTTCTGTCAACTTAATAACCCGGATTGCCCTGGCACTTACCTATGTACGCCTGTCCCACAAACCCGCGGCCCCTAAATGTCGTGACGTCATGTCGCCAGGTAGGGCGGTTGGTAACTTTTTGTTTCTAGCGTTATTTCTTGTAATGGAGTCAAGTTGTCAACACGCTTTCAGTGTTAACGGATTTAATTCATCGGAGTCACCTCTTGTTTCTTAAGTGAGTAACTACACTGGATTGTTCACCCAGTAAGTTTAAAAAAAAAAAATATAAATCCTGCAAGCTATTTACTACAAATAGTTATTTTTTAAAGGCTGGTTTCATATCACATTGAGAATTTAGTACTTTCCTGTTATCAACATGCGTCACGCTGTTTCTATTTCTTTCTAGTGTTTTATGTGAGTGCTAATCATTAACTAGGAAGTTATTTATCTTATTAGAGCACATCCCTGCATCGGAGTGGATTACCATTCCGTCATATCATGGATATTAGTGGATAGCAGGTCAATATACCGTAAATTGAAATGGATAACATACCAATGTTTTGTAAACTGAAATGCTAACGTATCAGTATATTGTACATGGAATGGATAACACAACAGTATATTGTAAATAGAATGGATAACACAACAGCATATTGTAGATAGAATAGACAACACAACAGTGTATTTTTCATAGAATTGATAACACAACAATGTGTTGTAAATAGAATGGATAACAACAATGTAGTGTAAATAGAATGAATAACACAACAATGTAGTGTAAATAGAATGGATAACACAACAGTGTGTTGGAAATAGAATGGATACCACAATAGTGTGTTGTAAATAGAATGGATAACGCAACAGAGTATCTCACACACACACACACACACACACACACACACACACACACATGGATAACGCAACAGTGTATCTTACACACACATGGATAACGCAGCAGTGTATCTTACACACACATGGATAACGCAACAGTGTATCTTACACACACATGGATAACGCAACAGTATATCTTACACTATAGTATGTCCGCATTTGTTTGCCGCCATTCACGATCAATTATTTTGAAAACTGTCTGTTGCATCGTTATGAAATTTTTCCAGCCGTCTGATATTTACCCCCACCCAAGGAATATGTCTTTGATAGGTCCAAAAGCAACTTAAATCATTGAAAGCGGCAACATTTCTTTGATGTTTTGGGGGAAATGTAGTGAATTCACGCTAAAAAAAACTAGTCTTACAGTAAACCACGTTATTTCTGGTAAAGACACAAGTACAAGGCGTAGCCAGGTTTTATGGGAGTGGGTGCAATAAAAAAGTAGCTTAAAGTAGCATTGCACCGGGTTTTTATCCCATATGGCTCAGTCTCTTTCCGCAGGGCGGAAATCGTGGCACAAAGCACGAACTCCGTATCTCCAGCGACGACCCTCTGGAGTCTCCGAAAAAATGCACTCGTGAAATGAAGGAATCGAACATACAACCCTCGGAGCCCGAGTCAGACGGCTTGACCACTTCACCACGGAGATTCCCGAGAGGGGTGCAATGTGTAATATTAGTAAAGACAGAGAATGTACAGAGGTATGGGGTAAATAATGTGTAAATTGACAGGAAAGTAGAAGGAATATATTTCTTACCTTATTTTTCATTTCCTTCTTGTTTCTTCAGCTGCTGGTTAATAATTGTACACAAGTATTCATGTTACTAGGATGCATTTAGCTTTTTATATTGAGCTCGTGAAAGCTTCCAAATAGCTGTGCGTTAATGTGCGTATGGAGTGACCAGAAATGATACCGCAATTTAGTCATCATGTTTCCATTTTTAAGGATCTGTTCAGCTGTCTGTGTAGTTTGTTCACACGTACACATGGGTGACAGACCCGCTGTGAGTCTTCGTGACAGACAAGACAGACAGACATATATTATTATATAGTATTCTCGAGCCAATCTCTAAATACATTACCATTAATCTTATTATGATAATCCCTATTGTCTGTATGCTTTGATACGAACACGAGCCCAGCATTCTGTTGCAAGCCATTATGCGTATTACCAGCATGGGCCATGACCAAAAGCTGTCCTATACTACTGGGCACATATCGCTTTATCTGTCCATCCACTGGTTGCCATTCCTTATCACTTGTGTGGTGCGCATTGATCCACATTTCATCCAAACACACTATGCCATAATTTTCTTTGCGCATTTCCCTTATTTCACGTAGGTATCTGCTTCTCATGGCTCCTAAATGCGGTTGCTCGCAAAGATTATTTCTACCGCCCTTGTACTTTCAAATAGTGAAGATAATGTCCTTATAATTTTCCACAAAGTTGTTTTGGATAGCTCTATGTTATTGTTCTTTCTGAACCAAACCCTAAGTTTTCTTACAGTCACTGTTTCTTTGGCATCCAGCATTTTTATAATGCTGGATAATCCTGGATATAAAATCCAAAATTTTTATAATTTTAGGAGTCTCTGTGGCGAAGTGGTCAAGCCTTTTGACTCGGGCTCCAAACGTCGTGGGTTCGATTCCAGTTCACGAGTTAAATTTTTCGGAGACTTCTGTGGGTCGTCGCTAGAGCTGCGGAGTTCGTGCTTTGTGCGATGCTTTCCGCGCTGCGGAAAGAGACCGAACCATATGGGATAGAACCCGGTGCAATGAAGTCGACCCTGTCGTATATCAAGCGACTTTTTAAAGCATTTTTATAATAGCTCGCCTTATGACATCTTTGTCAAAACTGTCTACAATAATCTTTCTACCTACCGTTTGGTTATTGCGTGGTGGTTTAATTCCAGATTCTTGCACCCTTTGACAAAATGCCCGTTTACTCAAGCCCAATGCATGCATTGTTCTTTTTTCGGAATTTGTAATAGTATAAAACAGTTTCTTGCGATCAGCTTCTTGACAAAAATATGTGTACAACTTCATAGCGATTCTTTGAAGTGTACAATTTCGCATTAAAGCCCATTGAAAAATATTCACACATTTCAATGTTAGCGATAAGTGATAAGATTTAAAAAAAAAAAAAAACATATTAATCAGGTTTCATGAAATAACCCACATTTTGAGACACCTCTGAACAGTCTTAGTTTGAACAACGCGGGGGGTTGGCAAAAGGCCAATCCTGTGAAAACACGTACAATATTCAAAATTGAGCCCTGATTGTCTGGCTACGCTGTAATACATTTAAAATTATGAATTTCATGTCAGACCCATAAATTATATATCTCATATAAACAAACTTTAAAATCTGCTGTAAAATCTCCAGAACAAAAAATTTTTTGTTGGTGGACATAATGATAAGGTTATATACTAAATTTCATAATTTTCCCTCAGTTGGTTACTGAGATATTGATGTTTATAATGCGGCAAACAAATGTGGACATACTATAGCATGGATAACGCAGAAGTGTATCTTACACTGACATGGATACGCAACAGTATAGCCTACAGTAACCTGGATAATGCAAAAGTGCGTCTTACACTGTAACGGATAACACGGGAATATGTCCTTCATCCAAGACCTACAGCAAACAAATGAAAACTGGAAACTGATTCAAATAATCATCATCATCATCATGTGCCATGCTGGTAAGCGTGGGTGGTCGTGTTTTGCCATCTGACTCGATCAGCAGAATCGTGGATCATCTCAGACAGTCAATATTGTTATTTCTGCTCACACAACGAGGAGAAGTCAATTGGGAAAACCCCGTGATAATTGGCAAGTTCGGTGGGAAATGAACACGTAGAAGGAAAAGAGGTAAATATCTTGATTGTTTAGCCACATGACATAATGTAGGCAGGAAAACAGAGCTGGCCATGACTCCTGGCGATCGTATGAGATGGGGAACCACGACCGCCCACGCTGGGCCATGACTCCTGGCGATCGTATGAGATGGGGAACCACGACCACCCACTCTGGGGCATGACTCCTGGCGATCGTATGAGATGGGGAACCACGACCGCCCACTCTTATGGGCATGGCACAGGATAATGATCATAATCTACATAGGAGTGGATGCCACAGAAGGATACCGTGCATACCCTGACCTGCATGCTCGGAGGGCGTGTGGTCAAATCTCCATCCAGTGGAAGATGTGTTAAAGCCCGACCTAGTATCTCAGGTCGACCCAGTCTCAGACAGGTGCCAGGGAACCTCCGGGCAAGTAAAGACGATCGATAATGTATTGGCCATACGACCAATCAAATGCCAGTTGGTCTAACAAATATGGGGCTATTGTATTGACCATGCAACCAATCAAGTGCCAGTTGGTCTAACAAATATGGGGGATATTGTATTGACCATACTACCAATCAAGTGCCAATTGGTCTAACAAATATGGGGCTATTGTATTGACCATGCGACCAGTCAAGTGCCAATTGGTCTAATAAATATGGGGCCATTGTATTGACCATACGACCAATCAAATGCCAGTTGGTCTAACAAATATGGGGCTATTGTATTGACCATGCGACCAATCAAGTGCCAGTTGGTCTAACAAATATGGGGGGTATTGAATTGACCATACTACCAATCAAGTGCCAGTTGGTCTAACAAATATGGGGGATATTGTATTGACCATACTACCAATCAAATGCCAGTTGGTCTAACAAATATGGGGCTATTGTATTGACCATGCGACCAATCAAGTTCCAGTTGGTCTAACAAATATGGGGCTATTGCATTGACCATGCGACCAATCAAGTGCCAGTTGGTCTAACAAATATGGGGACTATTGTATTGACCATGCGACCAGTCAAGTGCCAATTGGTCTAATAAATATGGGGCCATTGTATTGACCATACTACCAATCAAGTGCCAGTTGGTCTAACAAATATGGGGCCATTGTATTGACCATACTACCAATCAAGTGCCAGTTGGTCTAACAAATATGGGGCTATTGTATTGACCATACTACCAATCAAGTGCCAGTTGGTCTAACAGATATAGGGGATATTGTATTGACCATGTGACCAATCAAGTGTCAGTTGGTCTAACAGATATGGAGGATATTGTATTGACCATGCGACCAATCAAGTGCCAGTTAGTCTAACAGATATGGGGATATTGTATTGACCATGCGACCAGTCAAGTGCCAGTTGGTCTAACAGATATGGGGATATTGTATTGACCATGCGACCAGTCAAGTGCCAGTTGGTCTCACAGATATGGGGGATATTGTATTGACCATGCGACCAATCAAGTGCCAGTTGGTCTAACAGATATGGGGGATATTGTATTGACCATGCGACCAGTCAAGTGCCAGTTGGTCTAACAGATATGGGGCTAGCACCAAATACCCAACAGCCTCCCGGGGTGGAAAGAGATCTACTACTTTTTGTTTCACTTTCGTTATCTTTCATAAGAGGTCGGTGTGGCTGAAAGTGCTATAACTTTATCTGCGCTGACGGAGGGTTAGTGGGTCCCTTCCACGCATGGATCAGTTGCAGTTCAACGTGGACTTCTCGTTCAGAAAGCCATGGCAAGCTACTGAAGGTAAAATGACATAGAAAGTCAACCTGGAGACAATGCAATTACTTAACCGACATAAACAAGGGGATGTGACACACACGTGTGTGTATTGTTGATTCCCTTTCAACCGGCGCTGTGACTTAGGTGAGAGTGAGACGTGTAGTTTCATAATCCCCCGCCATACAGAGTCGAGAGTTCAAAATCCGTTGCAGCCGATATGGAAGCATCTCTCTTTGCGCTGGTGTCTATGGTATGAGTCGTCGGCCTTTCAGAAAGCAATGACATATTAGTGAATGATCATTGCCTAGTAATTCACAAGCAGTCAATAAATGATGGGGTTGACTGCGGCGTTCTGTACAGAACGATGGTATGAGGCGTCGGTCGTTCAGAAAGCAATGACAAGCTACTGAACTATCATTGCCTAGTCAATGACAAACAGTCATGCGGGCGTTGATTGCAGCGTCCTGTAAAGGACACATCACTAGCGTGAATTGACACACTTGTGTTATCTCTTCTTATCGTTGTAAAGATCTTGAATCTGACGTTCAACTTGCTTTCGTGTGTGTAGAAATATTTGCTTGAATCTGGAGTCTTCCGAGGGAGAAGGGCGAATACAAGGTTAGGCACTTAATAATGGCGACAGTTAGTATGCACTATATCAATAAGAAGTCGTCTTCAACGTTGTTGCATAAAATATGTTTTAGTCTAGTTTGACTATGGTATTGGTTGATTGGTAGGTTAATTGGTCGGTTTGTTGGTTTATTGGTTCGTTTGTTGGTTGATTGGTTGGTCTGTAGGTTTTTTGGTTGGTTTATTCGTTGTTTGTTGGTTGGTTTGTTGGTTGACTGGTTGACTGGTTGGTTTGTTGGTTGACTGATTGACTGGTTGGTTTGTTGGTTGGTTGGTTGATTGATAGGTTGATTATTTGGTTTGTTGGTTGGTTGATTGATTGGTTGGTTTGTTGGTTCGTTGATTAGTATGCTGACTGGTTTGTTTGTTTGTTGGTTGATTGGTTGGTTAATTGGTTGGTTTGTTGTTTGGTTTGTTAGTTCATTGATTGGTTGGTTGGTTGGTTGGTTGGTTGGTTGGTTGGTTGTTTAGTTCAATGATTGAATGAATGATTGAGTGTTTGGTTGTTTAGTTGTTTGACTGGTTGATTAATGACATTATTGATTGATTGGTTGGATGGTTTGTTGCTTGGTTGGTTGCTGGTTGATTGATTGGTTGGTTAGATAGTTTGTTGGTTGGTTGGTTGGTTGGTTTATTGGTTGGTTAGTTGGTTGGTGACTTGGTTGGTTCGTTGATTTATTGGTTGGTTGGTTGGTTGGTTGGTTGGTTGGCTGGCTGGTTGGTTGGTTGGTTGGTTGGTTGGATGGTTGGTTGGGTGGTTGATTGGTTTGTTGGTTGGCTGGTCGGTTGGTTTGTTGGTTGGTGTGTTGTTTGGTTTGTTGTTTGGTTTGTTGGTTGGATTGTTGAGTGATTTGTTGACTGTTTGGTTGGATGGTTGTTTAGTTCATTGATTGATTGGTTGGTTGATATTTTTGTTGAATTGTTGTATGACTGATTTGTTAGTTGAGTTATTTACTGAATGGTTGGATGATTGATTGGATGGTTTGTCTATTGGCTGGTCGATTGGGTGGTTTGTTTGTTTGGTGGTTGGTTTCGTTGGTCGATTGGTTTGTTGTTTGTTTTGTTGGCTTATTAGTTGATGGTTAGTTGGTTGGTGTGTTGGTTGATGGTTTGTTGGTTGGTGTGTTGGTTGATTGGTTAGTTCATTGGTTGATCGGTTGGTTGGTTGTTTAGTTCAGTGATTAATAAGTTGGTTGATTTTTTTAATTATTTGATTCTTTGATTGGTTGTTTGTTTAATTCATTGATTTATTGGTTGGTTGTTTAGTTAAACATTGTTTAGTTAAACATTGATTGTTGCTTGATTGTTTGGTTATCTAGTTCATTAACTGTTTGCTTTGCAAACGCCATGGACCAGCAATAACATGGCTCGAGACACAGACATTCACTAGGGCATGTTTCCTTAGCGACTCAATGAACATGATCAAGAGGATAGAGGAGTCGATCCGAAGAGAAGAATGGTTGCTGCCTCTGGAGCGGTCTCGGCTGGCAAAGATTTGTTTCATCTTCGCGCCAAGGCATGCGGAAGTACAAGGAAATGAGCAGGCTGACAAGCTCGCAGGTGAGGCTACGGTGGAGCGCGGACGCGCCATGGACCAGGCTGACATTCTGAATGCTCTACTAGAAGTAAGACTTTTGCGTGAACCAAGTGATAACTGTGAATCTACAACCATGGCGAGACTGCGAGAACAGCAAATCAAAAGAGGGTTGGCCAAACAAGAACACTACGCAGGAAGCCAAAGAAGATTGATAAACCAACACAGAACTGGTGTCGTTAGTCGCTACACGCTGCTGGATTTGCTGAGGAGGGGATCCGAGCACTTATGGACTGAATGGTTCGATGTTTCGATGTGCAATGAGAATGATCTTTCGACTAACTAACTAACTAACTAACTGTTTCCTTTGTCGGTTAGTTCATTGATTGGTTGGTTGTTTCGTTGGTTGTTTAGTTCATTGATTGATTGGCTGGTTGGTTGTTTAGTTCACTGAATCATTGGTTGGTTGTTTACCTCATTGATTAAGTAGTCGGTTGTTTAGTTCATTGATTGATTGGTTGGTTGGTTGTTTAGTTCAATGATTCATTGGTTGGTTGGTTGGTTAGTTCATTGATTGATTGGTTTGTCTGTTGTTTAGTTAATTGATTTATTGGTTGTTTGGTTATTTAGTTCATTGATTGATTGTCTGGTTTGTCAACTAGTTCATTGATTTGATGGTTGGTTAGTTGTTTAATTCATCGATTGATTGGTTTGTTGGTTGTTTAGTTCATTGATTGATTGGTTATTTGATTGTTTAGTTCATGTTTTGATTGGTTGGTTAGTTTATCGATTGATTGGATGGTTGTTTAATTCATTGACTTATTTTTTGTTTGGTTAGTTCATTGATTAATTTATTGGTTGATCGTTTATTTAGTGATTGGTTGGTTGATTAGTTCTTTGATTGATTGGTTAGTTCATTAATTGATTGGTTGGGTGGTTATTTAGTTCATTGATTGATTGGTTGGTTGGTTGGTTAGTTCATCGATTGATTGGTTGGTTGTTTAACTCATAGATAGACTTATTGATTGGTTGGTTCATTGATTGATTGGTTGATTTATTGTGTAGTTATTGATTGACTGGTTTGTTTTTTATTTCATTGATTGATTGATTGATTGATTGATGGGTTGTTTAGTTCTGTGATTGATTTGTTAGTTGGTTAGTTAGTTCATTGATGGATTGGTGTGTTTGTTGTTTAGTTCATTGATTGATTTATTGGTTGATTGTTTAGTTCATTGATTGATTAATCGGTTGATTGTTTAGTTCATTGACTAATTGGTTGGTTAGTTAGTTTGTTCACTGGTTATTTGTTTTTTGATTGGTTGGTTACTTGAGTTATTGATTGATTGATTGGGTGGTTGGTCCAGCAACTAATTCAGGATAATGCTCGCTCGGGTGATGTGATTATCTACACAGATGGTTCGGTGTTGAGAGGTAGGAGAAGTGCCTGGGGGTTCTTATCAAAGGCTAATGGTCGCCGTTTGGTGCAGGAGAGCCTGGCATATGATACCACAATATCTAGCTTAAGAATGGAGGTGGAGGCGGTTAGTGCAGCTTTCCGCTGGATGGAGAATACGATACACACACACATCGTGATTGTAACTGACTCAGAAAGCATGCTGAGTAGGGTGAGGACAGGCAAGCTTCGTGCAGATTGATTGATTGATGCAGAGTGGCTTGCTTCGCTTCGGAAGTCACGGGTGACAAGCATCGCCTGGATCTTTTCTCCGGGGCATGCTGGTGTGTTGGGGAATGAACAGGCAGACAGATTGGCTGGCTCTGCAAAACTTGGTGGAGTATTGATGCATGATAAGGAAGACGTGGTTGCGGCCTTGTGGGAGCACGTGTACACCTCGGAGAGCAAATGGATCACCATGGTCTGGCAAGAATGCGACAGCGAGGGGTGACGTGGGGATCTGGCCGACGATCGATACTCAGAGGAAAGGCGAGACGGACATATAATCAGATTGCTCATTGGTTTATTGGTTGATTGATTGGTTTGTTGGTTTATTTATTGGTTATTGGTTTACTGACTGATTGGTTGGATGGTTGATTGAGTGATTGGTTGGTTGATTTTGACTGGCGTTGTGCTATTGACAATCAGTCGACTCTACATTTCTATTGAAAGCCCGTTTCTGACTTCCCCTTTAGAAGCCCCTAAAGTTATAACTTACTGAGACATGGTACACACCGTCTGTGTTTTTTACTGTCTTCCTTGTTGCTGAATGTCTCCACAAATTGCTCATAAATTGTAGCATAAATTACTGGGCCGAATGCAACCCGGATTCAGGGAGCGGGGCGTTGAAGACAAGAGACACACCTGCTGGCGTCAGGTGATTCATTTAAGATTAATCTCCAAGTACCTGGAGATATATCACACCTGTATAATATAGTTTCTTATTTTAACTCTTTAATCCCAGTCAGTTTTTACTATAAAGCTTTCTATCTCTGCCAGTATTTCCTTGAAATCGTTCTAACCCAGTCACTGTTTCTTTTCATTCTTTATACCCCTGTCTGTGGTTATTTTAAGAATTTTTGTCTCAGTCAGTGTTCACTTTAAATCTATCTATCCCAGTCACTGTTTCTTTTCATTCTTTCTACCTCTGTCTGTCATTATTTTAAGTCTCTCTATCTCAGTCAGTGTTCACTTTATATCTATCTATCCCATTTACTGTTTCGTTTCATTCTTTCTACCTCTGTCTGTAATTATTTTAAGTCTCTCTATCTCAGTCAGTGTTCACTTTATATCTATCTATCCCATTTACTGTTTCGTTCCATTCTTTCTACCTCTGTCTGTCATTATTTTAAGTCTCTCTATCTCAGTCAGTGTTCACTTTATATCTATCTATCCCATTTACTGTTTCGTTTCATTCTTTCTACCTCTGTCTGTCATTATTTTAAGTCTCTCTATCTCAGTCAGTGTTCACTTTATATCTATCTATCCCATTTACTGTTTCGTTTCATTCTTTCTACCTCTGTCTGTCATTATTTTAAGTCTCTCTATCTCAGTCAGTGTTGACTTTAAATCTTTCTAACTCATATGTACTTTACTTCTTTCTATTTCTGCCAGTATTAACTTTAACGTTTTCAATCAATGTCAGTATTATCTTTAACTCTCGCTATCCCAGTCAATATTATCTCAAACCCTTTCAGACGTTACTTCAAATCTGCCAATCGCTGTCAGTATTTCCTTCCATCTTGCGTTATTTCTCGTTATCGCTTATATTGTACGTGTTATCCTTTACACATCTATTTACAGTTGTATGCAGGTAGAAATCCGTGCAGACGTCATCACTGCCACGACGTCCTCACAACAACGACGTCATTACCACCACGACGTCCTCAGAGCCAGGAAGTCCTCACAACCGGGAAGACCTCACAACTAGAAATTCCTCACAACCAGGAAGTCCTCACAACCGGGAAGACCTCACAACTAGAAATTCCTCACAACCAGGAAGTCCTCACAACCAGGACGTCCTCACAACCAGGAAGTCCTCACAACCAGGACGTCCTCACAACCAGGAAGTCCTCACAACCAGGAAGTCCTACAACCAGGAAGTCCTCGCAACCAGGAAGTCCTCACAACCAGGAAGTCCTCACAACCAGGAAGTCCTCACATCCAGGAAGTCCTCACAACCAGGAAGTCCTCACATCCAGGAAGTCCTACAACCAGGAAGTCCTCACAACCAGGACGTCCTCACAACCAGGACTTCTTCACTGCCAGGACATTCTAGCCCCGGCTGTCAGGAGTCCGTGTGATTGACTGGATCGACGGACACCCCCACTGCCCAGCATGCTGGGTTATCTAGTGGCCCTGGTGGCCGCAGTCTGCTGCTGGACATCTCAAGGTGAGAACTTCTCACTGAGAAGTGTTGTTCATTTTTTTTTTAAATCTTTCAGACAAGTCATTTAAAAACAAACAATACTAACAATGAAGCGCTCTTGTACATGTCTTTATGTGCACTTGGTATATGGTGATAAACCCACACCTGTATATACCATTCACCGGTCGCTGGGTGACGTGGTCAGTCTCACATTGGCCGCCTTCGCTTCCCAAAACATTTCCCAGGACCCATATTTTACTGAGTCGACTTGAGTGCCCAGATCAAATTTAATCATCCGCCAGAATGCGGATTTGAACCCTTAATCTCCGGGGCGACAGGCCAGTGTTTAGCCACTACATCACCCCGGCTCCCAGACAAGTGATACTTTCAGTGACAAGTAATACTTGGGACATATTCTGGCAATGACAGGTGATACTTGGAACATATTATGACAATGACAAGTGATACTTGGAACATATTATGACAATGACAAGTGATACTTGGAACATATTCCGACAATGACAGGTGATACTTGGAACATATTATGACAATGAAAGGTGATACTTGGAACATATTCTGACGATGACAAATGATACTTGGGACATATTCTGGCAATGACAAATGATACTTGGGACATATTCTGGCAATGACAGGTGATAATTGGAACATATTCTGGCAATGACAGGTGATAATTGGGACATATTCTTGCAATGACAAGTGATCCATCAATCCATCATGTGCCATGCCGGTAAGCGTGGGTGGTCATGTTTTGCCATCTCTCTTGATCACCAGAGTCGTGGATCAGCTCCGTTTTTCTGTCTCCACCGTGCCACGAAGCCTAGCCATCCAAGTATTTGCTTCTAGGTCTTCCCCTTGGTCTGTTCCCCTCGATCTTACCAGTTGTCACCAAGTTCTCCAGATCATTTCTTCTCATAACATGCACAACAAATTTTGACTGTCTACGTCTGTCTTTTATCAATTTACAATCTTCATGTGTTTCTTGAAGGACTTGTTCATTAGTTTTTCTGTCTGTCCATGGTATTCTTTGCAATTTCCTCAGAATCCACATTTCCACAGCCATCAGATGTTTTTCAGCTTGTCTGCTCATTGTCCACGCCTCACATCCATACAAAAGTATAGGTTCTATGTAGCACTTCAACACTCTTTTTCTCGTTTTAATTGATATTTTTTACTGGTCTGTATGTTTTTCATCTCGACAAGTGATACTTGGGACATATTCTGACAATGATAAGTGATACCTGGGACATATTCTAGCTATGACAAATAATAATTGGGACATATTCTAGCAATGACAAGTGAACTAGGGACATATTCTGACAATGGCAAGTGATACTTGGGACATATTCTGACAATGAAAAGTTTTACTTGGGAAATATTCTGGCAATGACAAGTGATGCTTGGGACATACTCTGACAATGAAGGTGATACTTTGGACATATTCTGACAATGACAAGTGATGCTTGGGACATATTCTAGCAATGACAAGTGAACTAGGGACACATTCTGGCAATGGCAAGTGATGCTTGGGACATATTCTGACAATGAAAAGTTTTACTTGGGAAATATTCTGGCAATGAAAAGTGATGCTTGGGACATATTCTGACAATGAAGGTGATACTTTGGACATATTCTGACAATGACAAGTGATGCTTGGGACATATTCTGACAATGACAAGTGATACTTGTGACATATTCTGGCAATGCCAAGTCATACTCAGGACACATTCTGGCAATGACAAGTGATACTTGGGACATATTCTGACCATGAAGGTGATACTTGGGACATATTTTGACAATGACAAGTGTAACTTGGAATATATTCTGACAATTAAGGTGATACTTGGGACATATTCTGGCGATGACAGATGATACTTGGGACATATTCTAGCAATGACAAGTGATACTTGGGACATATTCTGACAATGAAGGTGATACTTGGGACATATTTTGACAATGACAAGTATAACTTGGTATATATTCTGACAATGAAGGTGATACTTGGGACACATTTTGACAATGACAAGTGTAACTTGGTATATATTCTGACAATGAAGGTGATACTTGGGACATATTCTGGCAATGATAAGTGATACTTGAGACATATTCTGGCAATAAAAAGTGATACTTGAGACCTATTCTGACAATGATAAGTGAATCCTGAGACATATTCTGGCAATGAAAAGCGATACTTGGGACCTATTCTAACTATGACAAGAAACGTGCAGGTTTATACTAAGTCATTGCGACATTGCCTAGGTATTCATCAACCTGTAGAGATTCATCAACA
>JACEFZ010017801.1:0-5000 GCA_014155875.1 Cepaea nemoralis
CAAAATTCCCCCCCTTTTTTTTTTTTTTTTTCTTAATAGTTGGAAGGGCCCAAAAATTTAAATTTTCCCAGTAATGTGACGTAGATTAAGGTCTGCGATCTGCTCGACCTTAATCTGTGTCGGACGATTCCAGTGGGTTGATGTTTGCTCTCGATGCAAAAAATTCAATCCATCCTTTCTCCTCTTTCAACACATGGTCCTAACATTTTTTCCAGTAACTTTATAGTATTTAATAGGCGGACAGACAGACAGACAGACAACAGACAACAGCAACAGACAGCAGACAGCAGACAGACAGCAGACAGGTAGCAGGTAGGTAGGTAGGCAGAAAGGTAGGTAGGTAGGCAGAAAGGTAGGTGGGTGGGTCGGTCGGTCGGTCGGACGGTGGGTCGGTCGGTGTGTCGGTGGGTCGGTGGGTCGGTCGGTCGGTCGGTCGGTGGGTCAGTCGGTGGGTCGGTGGGACGGTCGGCGGGCCCGCCGGCAGGCAGGCACGCAGGCAGGCAGGCAGGACATAGTGACGGTAGGTAGGTAGGGGTAGGTAATAGAGAGATAGAGAGAGATAGAGAGAGAGATAGAGAGATAGTAGATAGTAGATAGATAGATAATATAGTAGCTAGATAAATAGATAGATAGATAGATAGATGTAGAATGATGATAATAGATAATACTAATAGATAGTTGTGATGAAAAGAAATAGAAGTAGATAAAATAATAGATTGTTGATAGTGAAATGTAGTAGATAATGTGATTGTGATGTTATGTAATAATGGTGAGTGTGTGGTAATGTAGGTGTTGTGTAACTGTGAAAATTAGTGTGTGAGATGTGTTGTGTGTGTTGTGTGGTTATGGTGTAGTGTGTAGTGGTTTGAAGTGTATGTGCTGTGTGTGTCAGTGTTGTGTGTGTGTTGTGTGATGTGGTGTGTATAAAAGTAATTTGTGTGTTTTGGATAGTTATGTTTGAAGGTGTAGTGTGATGTGTGTGTGTGTGTGATGTGATGGTGTTGTTGTTGACGTCCCGCCGGG
Organism: Cepaea nemoralis; assembly: GCA_014155875.1. NCBI lineage: Eukaryota > Metazoa > Mollusca > Gastropoda > Stylommatophora > Helicidae > Cepaea > Cepaea nemoralis. The sequence continues at coordinate 1,024 of JACEFZ010017801.1, forward strand.
CCCGGTCAGTTTTTTTTTTCCCTGTTTCATGAAAAAAAACCATTTGAGACACCTCTGAACAAACCAATTTAACTTCGCCAAAACGAAACCCGCCAAATAATTTCGAAAAGGGCGGGTGTGTGTCTTGCTGAAGCTGTAATACTCTTAAAATTATGGCATGAATGCGGGAGCGGTAGATTATATACCGCATATAAACAAACATTGAAATCTGCTGCACAATCTCCAGAACAAAAAAATTTTTGTTGGGTAGACATAATGATAAGGTTATATGCTAAAGCTCATCATTTTCCCTCAGTTGGTTACTGAGATATTGAATTTTATATTGAGGCAACAAAACCAAAAAAAAAACAAAAAAAAACACTATAACTCCTCGACCAGGGAGACCGGCGATGTCAGTATTTCGTTCGATGTTTAAATAAAATGTTTGCATATCCTTTGCAGGACATCGCTGTCATCATCAGCATCTTTCAGCTGATTGTTTATTTCTTGGCAAGATTACTCTCAGTAGTTTGCCATTGCTTTCTGAGCGACCGGCTCACATACCCCTAAGTTACCGACGCGGTTAGAACCGCTACCGATTCGCGCCGTCGTCACGGTACTCACGAGAGTATACGGGATTACGGAGAAATTCCTAAGCCAGGGAGACCGGCAGTTCGATGTTTAGACACGTTTAATATATCTTTGGGCATGAAATGGTTAAAGAAATAAAACAATGAGAGATAAATAGTTAAAGTAGCAATTGGAATAGAGGAGATTCGTGCCATTACTAAATGTGTCACACGGAGTTAAGGCAACTAGATTCGGACTCGTTGCTGTGATGGTTAGGATGTTAACTGGCAATGGCTAGAGCGCCGTTGAACGAGGATCAGCTCACGACGTTCGCTACTGGAGGGAAAGACTGTCCACCCATTTCTCCCATGGCTCTGGCCTACAGTATGAAATACTCCTGACACTGCACATACTCACAACAGGTTCCTGCTAGGGAACTGTTTTAATGTTCTGTCAGAAGTAACCAAGAAACGCATGATACGTTCCTTGACACTGAATGAGTTAATAAAGAGAAATGTTTTCGGTACCAGTGAAAGATAGTGCATAAATATGATCCCATAAGCTCTAGACATTGATGCTTCATGTATGCTTTTAGTTTTTCTTTTCTGTTTCCCACCCTTTTTTCATATAATAATTTTATTTATCTTTGATTTATCCGCAACTATATTAATGCATCACATTCTTAATTTTCAGGATTTAAAGGCGACAGGCCTGGAGATGAGTGAATGCACGAACTTTATTTTAAAGGGTTAAGAATTAGAAACGCAGGCCCGTCTGATGTTCTGGCCTTCTTATCACTCTGCTCTCATACATTATTTCATTCATACATCACTTATGAAGCTAACATTAGACAATAACGAAAACAAGAGAAACAATGTCAATTATAAACGCATGTATAATGTGCAACAATCAATGGTACATGACTCTTAAACGATTTTTGTTAGACTAATCAACAATTGATATGTTTAAAATAAAAGTATTTTATAGCACCATATACCCAACATTTCTCAGTATCGCCATCATCGTCATCATCATGCGAAATGCCCTTTGCAGATCTTCACCCACAGACGTCTTTCGAACTTGCTCTCTATCATAAGCGAGGTTGTTTCGGGTGCTGTAACATGTAACTCATCCATCAAATCCTGAAGCCATCTACAAAGTAGTTGCTCCCTTTCCCGCCTTCCCGGCACACTTCCTTTTATGATCATATGTTCTAGACTTTAATGCCTCTTTTACAAGTCCAAAATATTTCATGTTCCTCATGTTTGTTCATCTTAACAGTCAATATTCTTCAGAAATTGTGTCCGCATTGGAAAGATGAGTTCTCTTTTCATTCAAATAATTTATAATATGTTCCTCTAACATTTTTATCCAAAGACATTAAGCTCATTTGTTTACTACCGAAGTTTCGCACCTATATGGTGTCACAAGAAAGGTGCATGCTCTCCCTATTCTGAATTGTGTTATTCTATATCAATCCATAAATGTTTTATTCGTTTTAGCGTTTTTAGAGCAATGTTTGTAATATATTAAATTCTGTCATCACATTTCCATCGTCCTTGATATGAGAATATGGACATTGAAAGCTACTCGTTTTCTTTAATGTCTCTCTGTTGGCAAATATATATGTTACCTTACTTGTTTGCGGTCACGTGAAATATTCCAACCCTCGAGGGACTCAGGACCGATGGCTAACAGTCTAGCGCGCTGTACACTACGCCAGTGAAGCGCCTACCTACTTACTAATACGAGTGTCTAACTGTACCTGTTCTTTGGTTTTACTGACTGTAGACTTGACCACTTGCCAGTGTCTAACCTCAGCTGGATGCCAACACTATAAATTTGTCTTTATTAGACATTTAAATGTTTTCCCTTAGATGTGCCTTCACATGTTTGTATGTACTGTATCTATTCCGGCATGGGTCACGAACAAGTCGGTTCTCTTAAGGTCGTCACTGGTGTCCCAGGAGTAGTTCTTGTAGGCCTCGTTTCCTTCTCTCTCTCTCTCTCTCTCTCTCTCTCTCTCTCTCTCTCTCTCTCTCTCTCTCTCTCCCATCTCTCTCTCTCTCTCTCACTCTCGCCCTCTCTGGTGTTGTCAGGGCAATCTAGTTGTGGTCGGGGTGGCGTCTATCCTTAGCACACATTCAGAGATGATGCAAAAGCATTCTGTGCACTCTGAAACTCTCGAACATGTTCTCTGGAGTGCACGGATCAAAGGTAAAAATTATGCGTAGTGACGTCTTAAAGTGTTGTGTCATCATCATGTTCACTGCAATGTGATACAACAGTAACGAGCTGAGTAGAATAGCCCTATTACTGTAAAATCAATATGTGACATCTAATAAGCGATACATTTTAGACATTTCATAAATTTACACTATACGTCGTCTACGTTTGATCGCCGTAATCAGGGACTTTAAAATTCAAACTGTTATAGAATATCTTCTCTGAATTTCTTCTCATTTTGCTTCTTTACCTCCAGTCACCTGTGTATTTCCTCAGTAGAAGGGATTACCACTTCATTCTAAGCTTAATAGGGAGTCTTAGTGGCGAAGTAGTTACGCCACTTGCACCGCGGAAGGTAGAGGGTCCGATCCCGTTCTTCGGGATTCCGGGCCACAGTTCGATTTCGGAAACTCCTACTTCAAAGAAGTTCGTGCTCTGTGCAACGTTTTCGGCAGGTCGTCTAGCGGAAATAGACCCAGGCATACGGGATAAATCCCAGTCCAATGAAGTTTGCCCTCTAGACTGTTAAACTCTTTATTTTGATGTTAATAATTGACGGTTTGTCACTGTTTCTTGTCACCTCAGGGGCACATGGCTTCTAAAGCATACCTAAATATGTCAACATCGTAAACGGTTTTTGATCATCAAGGATGTTCATTGTTTGACAAGAAACCCAACTGCCCGTTCTTTTCCTTGAACATCTGACTAACATTCGAGAAGCAAATATATCATTGCCGAATCTAAAAAAGGCGTTTCGATACTGTCAAGAATCGACGCCTTTGTTCCAGAACATATTGTCAGAAGCCAAATACGAGAGGATTTATTGATTTGTCGAAGGGTACAAGTTGGATTACGATTAATCAACATAGGACGCCTAAACTCTTGCCTGTAGGGAACTGCAAAACTGAAAGTACTACAACAGGAAGAAGAGAGTAACAAATTAATTCATTAGTAAACAGGTCATATATGTCGTGGCATGTATATTTGTGTTAGGTATGTCAGGACAGTTTCGATATCACCTGTAGATAGGGTGTGATGACGGTCCCCATGATTATGACATTTTAAATTATGAAAATAATGTTCTTGATCGCTAATTTCTGTTCCATTCATGACCCACTGCTATATATTAAAATTGTTATTGAATCTTGACAAATTAGTTGGATAATGGAATACTGAATCATTATCATGTTACTAGTTCATTC
>JACEFZ010017801.1:7500-20771 GCA_014155875.1 Cepaea nemoralis
AATCGATGCCATTACATTCAGCACACACCCATGCCTGCCCTGCCTTGTTCAGGAGATATTGGAGTGTAGGTAAGCTTACTTATTCTCTTAGTTGATTAAGAGTGTGCCTCTTTCTCCTCATCTTTGATCACTCCTGCTACTGCTGCAAATGATATCAAATGCCAACCATTTTACCTTGTGGTGGTAGTGAACCAAAAGGTGAAGAAAACAGAGGCTCTTAATATATTTGATTTCCCAACCAATACACCAGACTCTGGTAAACTTTCAGATGCTAGAAAGTGTGAAGAGTAGACTGTAAATGAGTCTCCAGTGGCAAAATTAGAAAACCTATTGATATTTTACACCCGTTTCATAGCTCTTATCTGGATAAGAAATGGAACCATACATTCATTAGTACCTCATGTGATGCTTTACATGCGATTACCGGCATACGAATTACCAAATAAATAAGCGAATAAGCGCTCACAATGCTTAATTAATGGGGTAACAGTTTCAAAACATCGGGATAAAGAAAATAAACAAACATTGATACAGCTACTCAAAATAATATACAACACGTAATTAACTGATATTAATCTGTCCTCTGTTCAGTTATGTACCACATCTATGACGTTCAATAGTACTGAAGAAAAGTATTTCAGGTATGAGGTACTAATGAACGTATGGTGCGGTGCTTGGTGTGAAGTAAATTAAGCTATATAATTAATGACAGTAATAACTGATAGCAAACTACTGAGCGTAATCTTGCCAAGAAATCAACAATTAGCTGCAAGATGCTGATGTTGACAGTGATGTCCTGTAAAGGATATGCGAAAATAAAAAATGATAACTGATAAATCCATGGCAGAGTGATACAATTCTCTGTGTTATTACCACCAATAGAAAATTAAAACCCTTTTCCTTGCGTGACATTGTAGGAAACAAAAACATGTTTCCTAATGTAGACAGATTGTGTCCCTTAGGACTGACAAAAATTAGCGTAAAAACATTTCCGATTCACCCATCAATCATTTATACTGTTTGCGTTCTTTGCTATGTAAACATTGGGTAATGGTGCTCCGATAGCTGATATTGACATAGCTGATATTGTCTCAAACAATTCATTTCTGTTCATAATTTCTTCCGCACGTTTATATATGTCTTATTATAGGAGAAAAGTCTTCTTTAATTTGTCATGCTTTTCTGTGACATGTTCGTTATTGACTGAAATATGAAACTAAAGATCTCTGTGGGATGCATAATCCAGATATCATCATTAGAAATGTTTTTTAATCCATGATCTACGGATGCAAACTGTATCACTTATAAATGTACCTATGTCCAGTTAAGGTGATGCCTTACAAAGAATGAAACAGCAAGATATATAAGGTTCATGAAGATGTTAAAAAACAAAAATAATAAAAGCAAGGATAAACATGTGTACCTAAAAATAATCCAGACCAGGATAACAGAAAATATATATATATGGCTAGTGATTGTGGTCGTAAAGTCAAATGGTCGTAAGTTGCATAGGTCGTAAGTCGAGAACTAGCTGTATATATGATAATTTTATAATTGTGGTTTCTGTTATCCTGGTCTGGATTATTGAAAATGTTATTATTTGTTTCTCTATTTTATTATGTTTTTGTTCGATTGTATAGTTTTTTCTTCTCTCTCTCTCTTTATATATATATATATATATATATATATATATATATAATATATATATATATATTATATATATATATATATATATATATATATATTTATATATATATATATTTTGGAGAAAGATATTCCTTTCAAGATTTTATTGCTCCTCGATAACGCGCCTGGACACCCACCACATCTAGGCGATCTCCATCCAGATGTAAAATTTGTTTTTCTTCCGCCAAACACGACTCCACTCATCCAGCCTATGGGGACGCAGAGGTGTTTCCAAGGCACCAGGGCCGGGTTATATACTGGCCAAGACCTATTGACGCGTCCTCGTCGAGCGTCCTGGACAACAGGTCCCTTCGGGGTCCTGGCTAAAGTCAGTAGGATCGCCGATTCCTCCGAAGTCGGAGAGTGTCTGCCTGTACGGTGAGGAACCACCAGTCTGCACACCAATAAGCCAGACATGGGACAACGGATACTCACGCAAAACTCAGGTCCTGTATGACATCACACTGATGTTGGACAACAGGATGCCTTCATCCGACATACAGGACTTCGCGTTGGAGCTCAAGCCAACGAACACAAGCAAGCAAGCAAGCATCCAGCCTATGGACCAAGGTTTGATTGCCACCGTAAAGGCCAACTATCTCCGAACCACCTTCGTTCACGCAATATCCGCAATAGATGCTGACACAGAACTAACATTGCGAGATGTTTGGAAACACCACAACATTTTAATATGTATCAAGAATATCGCTACCGCCTGGGAGGCTGTGACGACAAAGTGCATGAACGGCATCTGGAAAAATTGTGTTCAGCGCTATGTTAATGATTTTCATGGATTTGGTAGTGAACATGAACTTGAAACGATTCGGGAAAAAATAGTAAAACTCGCCAAAGACCTTTCTTTGGAGTGTGAAATTGAAGATGTCGAAGAGTTGCTAGACAAAGAATCCGGAGAACTTACAAATGAAGAGTTAATCCAACTGTATGAAAAAGAGTGGCGGAAGAAGAAAGAAGTGAAGCCAAGAAAGTACATGTTTATATATTTTGATGTTAATGACAATTTGATGTGTTTTGCGATTGGGAAAATGTTTCCTATAGTATTTTCCACACCTGTATTTTGTAAGTTTTGCAAATATCAAACCAGTTGTACATGAGTAGTATATTGGGGCGTCCAGACACACAATTCGACGTCCAAGATGGCGGGTAATGGCGGGTAATAGTTTTTTGGGGGACTGAGGGGAAAATTTTTGGGAAAATTGCCGACTCGGTAAAAAGATTTTTGGCGGCAGCTGGTGGGCACGGTTTTTTTGACGGGTGTCTGTGAAAGTAATTAAGGTAAAAGTATTTTTAGTTGGTGGAAATAGAAAGAGAGGGTGTGAGTACGGATGAGGGAGGGGCTGTAAGTTATATATGGTGGTTACGTATGGTATATGAATGTATTAGTATGCGTGGTGTAGTGATGTATAAACGGCCAAGGGTGTGATGGGTCGTGGTTTCTACTCATGGGTTGGATATATGGTGGTGGCGTAGACATAATGTGTTAGTATGCGTGGTGTAGTGATGTATAAACGGCCAAGGGTGTGATGGGTCGGTATCAAGGGTGTGGTGGTAAGTGTGGTAGTAACTGCAAGGGTGGGTTCTTCACCGAAAAGCTTATAAAGAAGGATATGGTGGTAAGGGGTATTAGGGGTCGATATAGCGATGTTTATAATAAGAGGATATAATCTGAACTAAGAGTCTGGACGTAGTAATATAGTGAGGGGGGTCGTAGAGTGGTTGTTGTCCGGTGTAATGGTGATGGTTGTCGATCGGGCCCGCCGAACACTGAAGAGGACTATCATCGCGTGTCAATACGGTTCCAGGTGCTTGAACTGTTCCTCTAGGCGATATATCAGTGTCTACATGAGCCTCGTTGTCTATAACAAATACATAAACACATACACAGCGACAACCATACAAGTATACAGCAGACATCAACCATACAATCAGGGCCATTTTAGATTCAGACACACAAGTATAACGAATGTAAAATACAACCCCGCACACAACGAAACAGACACGAGTGCAGCCATACACAGAATCAAATAGACAGATACACAATCGCGCACACACTCACATACACAAACTCACACAAACTAACGTGTTAGAACAAGAAAAGCAGGGCTCCTACCAACTTTTAATGAGAATAACACGCAGGTTTCATGACTACGGTCAGGAATTTCTTAATGAGAAAAACACCCGATGGTACCAGTACACCAGTGGTATGAATGTGAGGCGTCTGCGCAAACACGCGATGGTACTAATAACCCCTTGTTATGAATGTTTCCATCATGGTATTATTGGTTGTTTCAAGTGGCTGGGGTTTGTTTCCCTTCTTTTTCGAGAGACACCAACAGTGACATATATATATATATATATATATATATATATATATATATATATATATATATATATATATATATATATATATATATATATATATATATATATATATATATAAAGAGAGAGAGAGAGAAGAAAAAAACTATACAATCGAACAAAAACATAATAAAATAGAGAAACAATAATAACATTTTCAAATGGCTTTTATTGGTATACAACAATTAAAACTGGGTGTTGTTTTATGTTCCAAAGGGAGTAGAGGGACTTGATTATTGTAGAAAGATGTCTGGTCTTTCAGAGGCTTGTCTTGACTGTCGGTAGATTGATATAGATGGAGTGTCGTTGTTCCTGTGTCTTGAGAAACTGTCACCGCTTTCAAACTGTTGTCTAGTTGTCTGGGCATAGCAACAGGTCTTGCCATGAATAACCACTTGGGTGTAGAAGTCTTGATCGTTGTAGACACAAAAAGACGAGTGGTCGTCTCATTTTATAACGACGAATTTATCTAGTTTTTATAAGTTGAGCCTTAATTCAGGAGACCGGTAAGATGGCTTCTCATATAATAACCTCACAGGTGAAAAGGCGGGCTCATGGATCACAAGGTCTGTTTTCATTTGGTTTTATTTTCGCTGATGGTATTTCGTTATGTCAAACGAATGTAACACAAAAGTCATCTACACATCCTGTAACCACACTCAACCATACACAAGGCATTTAACACACAAAAACAGTTGTGAATGTTAGCACGTTCATAAAGCAATAGTGTACGGCCAATTATATGTGCTTGAATATCTATAAATTGATGGGGGAAGAAAAAAAACATAGAAAACAAAACTATCATATGTATTGATAATGAAATAGTCACCCTATTAAGACAGGGATACTTCGGATGTACACCAGAAAATATATGCAAAGATCATTGAAGAACAGCAATAGATATGCAATCTTGATTGTAGACAATGAACAGGACCATATAGTCAAATACACATACGTACAATGAAACAAACAGACACGCGTGCAGCCATACACAGAATCATACAGACAGACAGACAGACACACAAGCTCGCACACACATTCAAATACAACCAAGACCAACGAGTCAGTAAACATTCCAGCGATTATAGAACAACCACTCGGGTTCATACCAACTTTTAATGAGAAAAACAACCACTCGTATACTGACATTACTAACACATACCTCGCTGATTCCATAGTAGACACCAACAGTGAAAGTCTGGAATAATAATCAGTCTTCTTCATTTCGTACGAGGTCGAGATTCTACCAACTGATAGTTGGAACGCCGGTGCCTACAAGACTATGATAATGAGAATAACAGACTAGAAGAGTATGGCCATTACTAACAACACCCGCTGTTTCCCGAGTAGCTTGGAGCCAGTGAACGTCTGGAAAACTAATCAAGCTAACCCGTATCGTGAGAAAGCGCGGAAGTCATACGATGTTCAGTACTTCGCGTTTCTTGAAGAAAGGTCACCCCCATTAGTTAGGTTGGTTCTAGTCAGAGATAGTTGAAGTGTGATAGAACAGAATATTAGGGGTGTAGTATATAGCTTCGTTTTCATAGGGGCCAGTGTTATATTTGCGGCCGAGTATAGAAGCACCATATATTAAATAAGTAGACAAAATACAATCAGCCGTGAGATGAGGTGCAGAGCTGTTAAAAAGAGACAGATTAAGATATGGCGCTTCCAGTGTAGAATTCTACTATTATTTACATCTCCAAAACTACACCTCTACCAAGAACACAACCACGCACCATGCTGCTTTGATGATAAGATGGGGTGTTGGACACTGAAGGTAATACCCGTGTTGTCTTGTATGTTTTTGTATGTCTGTGTCTCACCACTAACTTTCGTCAATAACTAACCCACATCAGAGAAAAACAACACGACTTTAAAAAATACAATAAAGTCCAGTGAAGTATAGGCGTATAACGATATGTTTATTATTCGTTCACAATGTATGGAAACAATATAATGAATGAAGTATTATGAATACAGGGTGAAATAATTAACCATAAATATTATGTAATAACAGAGGGGAACACAATACATCATCATCATCCAACACCGAAATCAAACAAAGCGAAGATATAACTGAGTGCATGTAACAATATTATTAAAAATATGACAAGCTTATATTCACGAAATTGTATTAATGTGAGATTGTGATACGTCCACAAGTAGTCATACCAACATTTTATATACATAATCCAATAGACGAGTAAGTTATATAATGTAGTACAGAATAATGTCAAAATTGTTATGGTTATGTTATGAGAAGAAATGGATTGGAGAACTTGGTGACAACTGGCAAGCTCGAGGGGGACAGACCAAGGGGAAGGTTGAGAAGTAAATATGTGGATGGCTTGGTCTTGTGGCATGCTCGAGACAGAAACACGGAGCTGATCCACGACTCTGGTGATCGAGTGAGAGGGCAGAACATGGTATCGCCCACGCTTACCTGCATGGCACATGCTGGATGGAGTACAGAATAATCCGTATATGTATCTAAAACCTATCATAATATATTCTATTTCTGGTATAGTAAACAAAAAAAGGGTATCTCTGTCTGTAGATAACGATGCCCCGAAGCTTAACCTAAACCCTAAGATTACGTGTAACATCACCGAATCAATAGTGGCGTTAATAGACCAAGGGTCTTGTGGTCAAGCGAAAGTTCGTCTATAAAATATAACATTAATTATAATTTAAAACAAAAAGCATTCAGGAAAAAACATACGACCATAACACAAATGTACATATGATTATGAAACGTGCAGACGAGGGATTACCACCCATCGTCTATAAAATATAACATTAATTATAATTTAAAACAAAAAGCATTCAGGAAAAAACATACGACCATAACACAAATGTACATATGATTATGAAACGTGCAGACGAGGGATTACCACCCATCGTCTATAAAATATAACATTAATTATAATTTAAAACAAAAAGCATTCAGGAAAAAACATACGACCATAACACAAATGTACATATGATTATGAAACGTGCAGACGAGGGATTACCACCCATCGTCTATAAAATATAACATTAATTATAATTTAAAACAAAAAGCATTCAGGAAAAATCATACAGCCATAACACAAAATGTAATATGATTATGAAACGTGCAGACGAGGGATTACCACCCATCGTGTATAAAATATAACATTAATTATAATTTGAAACAAAAAGCATTCAGGAAAAAAAACATACGACCATAATAATTGTTTTAATAAATTAAATAAGTAAGGGTGTAGTCGATATATTATCACTGGCAACCTTTCTTTTTATATACAAATAAGATAGAGCATCTCTGTGTTGTGTGTATGTGTAGATAGACGTGTCTTGTGTTTTGAAGCCTATATTGGTCCCCCCACTCGGTGTTTGGGTAGTGAGTACTTCTAAAAATGTGTCCTTGTTTAAATGCGTGTTGTGGTTTTTGGTCAGACCTTTGGTACTGATTTTATCATAATCTCCTGACACAAATATACGTCTTACTACATAACGAGACCATCCCCTTCCCTTCGTACTCTAACTTGAAAAGACCAGGGGTTCTCTTCTCAACAGCTTTGATAGTCTGGCAATCCTTACAGGTATCAGTACTAGGGGTAATTCTATGAACAGGGCAGGTTTCAGACGGGAACCACTGATTATAGACTCTGTCATATTCTTCTCGTAGGTGGGGTCTAACTACTTCAGAGAGTGAGTCGGCACTAAGGGCCAAATATAAAGAGTCAGTGTCCATTTCACAAAGTTGAAAGTCCACTCTGTCTATAAATACGTCGAGAAAGTCGTAGTAGAAAGCCAACATTCTTAATTTGGCATACTGGTAAACGAAAAAACCTATCTGTAGAGGTAGATCCCAGACAGTTCTCTTCTTTACTGTCTCGACCTCAACAACGTCGTCAGTAAGGCGGGTCATTTTCTTAAACAAGGGATTATTTACGAATTTCGTCGTGTCTTCAGCCTTACAGTAGGAGACATCAGTATGTTTGGCCTTATTGGTTAGAGTTTTGCCGTAAGCGGCATTACCTAACAACTTCATTGTTTCTGCCGTAATAGTCTCGGTGGTGTGTCTGTCTCCCTCACGTCTGGCATCAGACACCGTATCCCCAAATTGTTTAAAACAACGAACAGGTTTATATTCAATCACTTGATATATTTCAGTGACTTCTAGATCATCTTCCAGATACCATTTTAATAATGGTGTGGTCAACAGGAGCTTTTCCCCAATATAACTACCTATTAATGTGCGACGTGGTCGTGTAAGCAAGTTATGTGATTCGGCGTACTCACACATAAACTTACCTATATGCTCTCTACCCACCTCTATGTTTTTGAAGATGGGTGGCATTTCTGAAAAATGGTCTCTGAGAGAGGGTCGCACGTGGATATCACACTCTATCAATCCAAACAAACTCTCATCTTTTACAGCAGCGAGAATCTTAGTCATTGTTATGGGGAAGCGCCCAAACCATGGTGTGACGAATGGAAATTCGTGTCTATGAACTGTTTTAATATTTCTATCAGTCTTGTTTAGGGTCTCCCACTCACATTCCCACATTTCTATTAACTGTAATTTTAACGACAGTCTCCAGATAACCACGAATCTCTTGTGTCTTCTTAAATAACTCCACCAGTGGTTTATTATTGACGGGGTTAATAGTTTTTCCTTTGGTTAGAGGGCAGCTTGGGTGACCGTGAAATAAGCATCCATGGAATTGATAAGCTATCTTACTCTTCTTTTCCCACCCATCTACGCGGATATATCGATCGCCTAGCCGCATTTCACCCCCATTAAATTGTGTCTTCAAGGATATGTTCTGGGTATGAGAGACCCACGCTAACCATGCTCTACACTTTTGTATATACTTGTTTACCTTATGGGCCTTGAACCCGTCCTCTTTATATCTAATAGTAGGGAAGTCTGATGGCATATCTTGCATAAGAGACCATAGGTATAAAGCATTCGCATCAAACCCTTTAATACTTTTTACTGATTTATTACCCCTGATACGGGTCTGATTAGCCTCGTGGTAACGATGAAAAATAATACTCGGCCCACCCACTATATTGTCTCGTAACATCTTGTGTAACTTCTCCTCCTTCTTGGAACATAACGAGAATACTACCTCCTTGGGGAGGGTCTTAAAGAGATGCTTTAGAGTAACCCTGGGACAGAAATAGCGTCCTTAAACATGTCTACACCTAAACTCTGTGTAAAAACTAACTTGGGCATCTAAAGCCTTGATAAATGGACCGACATCCTTGATGTTATACCACACGAGGAAAGTCTTCTAATGTAGTCATTCTTATTATCGATCCAAGCTTTCTGACAAACTGTGTATTCTGCTTCGGAAATGTTACGGTTTTTAAGCTTTGAGAAAAAGCTGTATGAGGTGGTAACTTTGTTCTTTTAGTTTGTCTAAATCTGTTATGAATTCGTAAGGGGAAATATCCCTTGGTCTCCTCAACACCATACGCCGCTAAATATTTGAGTAGGTGAATCCTACTGCTAAATAATTACTGATATCTAGGAATTTTCAACTGCTCAGTGGCAATACACATAAAATTATTATTTCTTTTAACTACAAATTTGATCGACGACCCTTCTGTTGTAGTAAAGTATGAGATCAAATATGGCTTAATCATATTAAATCATACTTACCAGAGTTATATCCTATCACAGGGATCTGTGTAAGTACCCATCTAACTTACTCGTCAGCGGTTGACTGATTCATCTCACCCAACTTTCTATACACTCCACTAAATTTATCACCCAAACATTCATATGCTTTCGATGCTACTGCATGTAGGTGATTACCCATTCTATTAATCAAGTCTTGGGGATCACCAGTTGAAATAAAACAAACAGGCTTCTCAAACCCAGGTACATTGGATGCTACTGAACATGACATTGGAATATGTTTTTGCTAAATATTTAGTAGACTCTCTGTCGTTAGGTAGTTTGGATCTAGAAAAATAACATTCATAATCATAGGCAATCCTATATGGGTACACATACGCTGTATCGACCTGAAATACCTTGCTCCTGCAATTAATTCCCATACTGTTTCTGTTGGATTGTAGACCCCTCCTTTATACCGAGTCTTGGTTTCCCACTCCAGTGCATGTCTCGAATGTCTCTCCATTGTGGGCAACTAAATGAACGAGCTAATTTGTCAATATCTTTTAATATACATAAAATGGTCTTTTAAACAATAATAGTCTTAATGTAGTCTCATAATTCCCACCTCCCTCTAAGTTTTGGGACTAAGGCTTGGTTTTCGTTGTATTCGAAAATATCTATCTTAATGCCAAAACATTGTTCCGACAATGGTGAGTTGAAGTAGTTTAATACCAGGAAAAACTACGTATGGACTCTATATGCTGATGTTCTGCCCACTCATAACTAAACGTTTGGTATGTTTCTGAAGTCTGTTTATGTTCCCGCCTTTTGAATAATGCTAGGGATCTAAAGAAACAATAGTTATACTGGTACATTTCGTTACCATGCATACGTTGTAGTGTGTGATGGCTTTGTTTTGTGTAATATGTAGTGGTATGTCACCTAACCCACAACCTATCGAAATTCAGATATGAAAGATGGTTTAAACAACATATCCCAGCTACTTGTCTCTAGTGTATATTTGTGTCTGTCGTTGTTGCATGGCGTCAGGAATGAATGTCATTGTGTCGTGAAGTGTGTAAGGAAGGCGTCAAAGTCGTATATGTTATTTATTAGCGCTGGAAACTCTAAAACAGAAGAATTGTAAATGATGCATGATAGAATCTAAGATCTTTGTGTTTCTCTATGTCGTAACACTAGATGAAAGCTAAAGTTGATCTTAAAGCGACGAATTTGAGCATTGAAAATCTTATACAACGTATCTGTCCATTTGATAGGGTATTGTATCTCCGGGCTAATAAAGAAGGTGTATGTCGATAAATACTTTGTTAATCTTGTGATGTGTCCTGTAGCTTCCTAATTTTCTCTATATATTTGTTGAATATCCGATGGAAGGATGCTGTAGTGTCTCTGTTTCCCCGGCTGCTAAAGATGGTCACTTCGTCTTCTACCAGTGTTCAAGAATATTCTCGTCTGGTTGTATTTTGACTGTTAGTTATATGGTTTCAGTTGGTGGTGTCGTCGGAGGTTGTTGGTGATATCGTCTCTGCTGTTGTAGTGTTTGATGTATCCATAAGTCGGTGATGATGTATTCGTTTGTGTTTTTGTAGGCCATCATTCGTATTATACACCTTATCACATAACTGACAGGGGTATTTCCGGTGGTTCTCAGTGTGAATGGTCCGAATATGACGATTAAGGATATAGTTATCATAATAGGTTTTGTCGCATACTGAGCATCGGTAGCGGTGTGGTACTTGAGTTATATTACGAGGAATCTGACCATATACAGGTGGTGTGTTCAGCTGGTATGATGATGCTATTGGTGGTATCGTCGTCGTTGTAGAGGTAGGTGAAGTAATTGATGTATCCATATATGGTTGATGATGTGTTCGTTTATGTTTTTTTAGTCCAGTCATCGTATTATACACCTTACACATAACTGACAGGTATGTATTTGGTCTTTCCCCCTCGTGAATGCTCCGAATGTTGGTGGGTGAACTGATACATATCACAAAAGGTTGTGTCACACACTGAACACCTGAAAGTAGAGCTGGTGGCCATATTGATAAAACACGTCGTATTGGTAAAGGGGTCCACGTAGTAGTCTTACTGGAATGTCTGAATACGTCAGCCAACTGTGTGTTGTTTTTTGTGAGCATGTTCTAGTAGTACATCAAGACCACGATAATTACCCTGTGCAATCTGGTGTGGTGAATTTTTTGAAAAACCCACGTGTTTACCATCTTTGATGACTGGTTGTCGAAACTTCCAGTTTCTGTTGAAATACTTCAGAGTCTTGTTGTGAGAGCATAAACAAGCCTTATTTATCGGTACTCGTCAACCGATTTTATCAACTTCACCAGTAAGGTAGTTTTAGTACAATAATATATAATACTGATTATTACCACACACTGATTTTTGGTTTGATTGTAAAAATATTCAGTAGGGAAAAAAACCCAGCACTGGGTACACCGACATCATACTATGAGAGTTGTGTGGTATTGTAGACTGAATCAGAATGACAGCTTACAGGAGACTCTGTATTTATACATGAATACCCACACCAAACCCTCACCCCCACATTTCCAAGCCCAACCAGACATCCCCTTTCCCTCCCCCTACTAGTGTAAAAAGTTTTGAAGAACACCAAAAACACGGTATTGGTTGAGTGGCATACGCACAATCAGCACTTTTACCCCCACCGGCAAAACAATGTCTATTCTCAGAGCTGTCTTTTTTTGGTGGGAAAAAATCGGTGGGTTATCTCACGCAAATTTCTCGTCGGGGGGCAAAGGGATGACCTAATCAATGTTTGAACACCCGTTTTTATTGGTTTGTTTTTTTTTTAGAGGGTAAGTCGTGTCATGTTTTGGTGGGAAAAATGTGGGTGCTGGTACTTCTCACGGAATAGTCATGGTCGAGGCAAGGCTGGGCTGGTATTCTTTTTTTTTTTGGGATTTTGAACAACCCTAAGGGCAAAGGCTCGCCATAGGGGGGTGATCCCTTGGGCAGATTAGTGTCCAAAAACCCGCGACGGCCCAGCAAGCGGAGGGGATTCATACTGCCGTAGAAAAATAAAGTAAAAACAAAGAGAGAACAACATAATTACTTTCTTCTCCGAGGTCATGTTGCATCAGACATCAGTGTCTATGCGGTATTTGCGATAAGTTTTCCCGTTTGGGTCTGGTGGGAACATGACCTTAGTATCGTTTTCAACTGTATTAAGTCAAGTCGTTTAGGAACTGAGTCTCCACAACCAAAAACTACTACCTGAGATAGTAATCTGTGTGTCACAACGATTTAAACAATTCGCTTTTAGTACCATCGGGGGTTAATTTTTTCCCCAAGAACTTACTCAGCACTGTACCCGATTTGTTTTAAATTAAATTGGATCAAGTGTTTTTGTAAGTTGAATTTTTATTTTTCCCAAAGCATATAGTAGTTTTAAAAATTTTTTTGAACACACACACAAACACAAACACAACCACATACAGACACGCGCACACATTCCCCCCTATGGAAAAAACAAAAACACCAAAAAAAGGGCACATACAAAAAAACAAAAAACAAAAATTTTTTTAAA
>JACEFZ010017802.1:0-28857 GCA_014155875.1 Cepaea nemoralis
TCCCCTTTCCCCTCCCTCCTCCTCCCCCCTCCCCCTCCTCCCCTCCTCCTCCCTATACCTCTTCCCTCCTCCCTCCTCCTCACTTCACATTCCTCCTCCTCCTCTTCCTCCTCCTCCCTCCTCCTCCCCTCCTCCTCTTCCCTCCTCCTCCTCCCCTTCCTTCTCCTCCCTCCTACCTCCTCCTTTCTCCCTCTTCCTCCTCCCTTTTCCTCCCTCTTCCTTCTCCCTCCGCCTCCTCCCTCACTCCTACTCTCTCCTCCTCCTCCTCCCCTCCTCCCTCTCCCTCCTCCTCCCTCTCCTCCTCCTCCCTCCCTCCTCCTCCTGCGTTCTCCTCCTCCCTCCTTCTCCCTCCTCCTCCCTCTTCCTCCTCCCTCCTCCTCCACCCTACTCCTCCCTCCTCCTCCTAATCCCTCCTCCTCCCTCCTATTCCTCCCTACTCCTCCTGTCTCCTCCTCCTCCTTCCTCCTCCCTCCTCTTCCCTCCTCCACCTCCCTCTTCCTCCTCCCTCCTCCATTTACTCAAGACAGACAGACAGATAGTCGGGAACGGGATCTTATATGACTACTTATATGAATTAAATGAGATGCTCCCCACCAGGAGTTGGGCGATGCCGGGCCGGGTCAGACAGACAGACAGATAGATAGTAGGGAACGGGAACTTATATGACTACTTATATGAATTAAATGAGATGCTCCCCACCAGGGTCTGAGCGAAGCCGGGCCGGGGACAGACAGACAGACAGACAGACAGACAGACAGACAGATAGTCGGTAACGGGAACGAGAACTTATATGACTACTTATATGAATTAAATGAGATGCTCCCCATCAGGGTCTGGGCGAAGCCGGGCCGGGTCAGACAGACAGACAGACAGATAGACAGACAGACAGACAGATAGTCGGTAACGGGAACGAGAACTTATATGACTACTTATATGAATTAAATGAGATGCTCCCCATCAGGGTCTGGGCGAAGCCGGGCCGGGTCAGACAGACAGACAGACAGATAGACAGACAGACAGACAGACAGACAGACAGACAGACAGACAGACAGACAGACAGACAGACAGACAGACAGATAGTCGGTAACGGGAACGAGAACTTATATGACTACTTATATGAATTAAATGAGATGCTCCCCACCAGGGTCTGGGCGAAGCCGGGCCGGGTCAGCTAGTACCCAATAATTTCTAGGCGTATAAACTCGCCTTACTTACTTTACTTACTTTAGTTAGTTTACTTACTTTAGTTATTTTATTTACTTTAGTTAGTTTACTTACTTTAGTTATTTTATTTACTTTACTTACTTTAGTTATTTTACTTACTTCACTTACTTTCCTTACTTTACTTATTTTACTTACTTTCCTTACTTTACTTACTTTACTTATTTTATTTACTTTACTTATTTCACGTACTTTACTTACTTCACTTACTTCATATGCTTGACTTACTTCACTTACTTCACTTACTTTACTTTCTTTACTTTACTTACTTCACTTACTTCATATGCTTCACTGACTTTACTTACTTTACTTACTTCACTTATTGTATTTACTGTATTTACTTTACTTACTTTGCTTACTTCACTTACCGTACTTACTTCATTTACATTATTTATTGTATTTACTTTACTAACTTTACTTACTTCACTTATTTTACTTTACTTTACTGACTATAATTACTTCACTTACTTCATATGCTTCACTTACTTCACTTATTGTCCTTACTTTACTTACATCACTTATTTTACTTACTTTACTTACTCTAACTACTTCACTTACTCTACTTACTTTACTTTTTTTTAGCATATCCCTTACAGGACGTTGCAGTCAACATCAGCATTTTTCAGCTGCTGTTGATATACTAGGCAAGATTACGCTCAGTAGTTTATCGGTGCTTTCTGCGCGACAGGCTCACATACCCCGTAAGTTACCAACGCGGGGAGAATCGCTACCGATTCTCGCGCAGGTTAAGTCACTCACGAGAATATACGAAATTACGGAGAAAGACGTTAACGCCTAGGCCAGGGAGACCGACTTTACTTACCTTACTTAATTCACTTACTCTACTTACTTTACTTACTCTACTTACTTCACTTACTTTACTTAATTTACTCACTTCACTTACTTTACTCACTTTACTTACTCTACTTACTCTACTTCAGTGGTTCTCAACCGGTGAGGAATTCCCCCCAGGGGGGAATTTTAGGGTTTCCAGGGGGATGGGGGGGGGGGTGAAGACCACAGATTGGCATTTTCAAATTGGCTTCAGGACCACACAAACGTGATCGGGAGATTAAGCGTACTCGTAACGTTAAATTCCCCGATTATTTCAAGATCGCGTTAATACAAGAACCGATTACTTGATATTGTTTTCCCTCCATAATTTACGGTTCTGTGTTTCTAGCCCTTTTGAGATTCCTTTTATAATGTTAATAGACCCGCAAATCACGTTTCATGCAGTCACCTAGACATGTTTTAGTATGTTATTACATTTAGCTTCTATTTTACGTATACAGTGTAATTTTCGACAATTAAGAGCGAATCAAACGAAAATGATCTCCCCTGATGTGTCTCCATCTTGCCGTGGTGGGGGAGCTTGCGTGTCCCATCGACCCCATGTGCTTGCCGATGGATGAAAACTACATATCGGACAGCTTATGGGATAGGGGCCAGACTAAGAGAGACACAACCTGCTGCTCTGCAGGTAGACTGAGGATAGCAGTAAAAATCTTACATCAGGCGCACGAAGGCAGAAGTACTTGGTCCGGACAATACTCTAAGGTTCTCTGTCGAGGGTTTAGGCTAAAAGCCGCTAAGCCACAAACCAACGGATGTGAGAGCCGGGCCGATACCCACCTACCGAAAAATAGAGGTGGCATACTGAGCACGCTACATGCCCAGTTCTGATACTTGTTCGAAGGCTCTCAGCTGGGGGATATGAGGGATTCCCGGATGAGAGGGCCTGGTCGTTTCTCGTTCACTGCTACAAGAAATAAATGGGGAGAACCGTTGAGGCCACTAAGACGATTACATAAATGGACACACATAGTATTATTTGGCACTCACAGAAGAAGAAGAAGGAAATAGAGATTAGAAGACGCACTAGACAACATAAAATTTGAAAGCTATAATAGTTACCAACCGGGATCGAACCTGTCGCCTCCAAATGACGACGGCGCCTCGCTGCAGGAACAAGTGTACTTCGACGCACGACCAGGAGTGTCTAGTTGGTCGTGCGTCGAAGTACACTTGTTCCTGCAGCGAGGCGCCGTCGTCATTTGGAGGCGACAGGTTCGATCCCGGTTGGTAACTATTATAGCTTTCAAATTTTATGTTGTCTAGTGCGTCTTCTAATCTCTATTTCCTTCTTCTTCTTCTGTGAGTGCCAAATAATACTATGTGTGTCCATTTATGTACTCGTTCACTGCTGCACGAAGGTAAGGTGCTGAGCCGGCAGCACATGTAGCCTACCTCGTGAGCGAGTACTAAAGTGCAGAAAATGTCCCAGTCGAATGAAATGGCTACGAAAACTGTCTGTATCTAAATCATAGAGTGTAGACAAAAGTGAAAAAACGTCTCAATAACACGAAATGGAACGCACGGCTAGCGAATCCATTGCGTGGTCTGAAGTCAAAAGCAAAAGCTTACCGAGTGGATGCCACCCGCAGTCTGACCGTTCCTGGTGTCTGCTTGAGCGACCAGTGACAAGCGAGATGCCCAACACATGAAAGTGAGGAACTAAAGCAGCCATGAGCAGGACGTGGCGACTCCTCGGGTGAGCCCAGTCTCAGAGCAATATGTGTCGGCTCTGCAATTATGGAAGCCTCCTTGGATAGCCTTGGAAGGCCCATGGTCTGCCCCTGCCTTCCCTTGAGGGTTAACCCTGATGTCGATGATCGTTCTATCTTGACCAGCTGAGATGTAAGCGACATCACAACAATAAGTCTAACGTGACTCGAAACCCGAGGAAGGCTAACCTCATTAAAAAATGCCTGCTGAAGTCGGAAGTGCCGTCCTACGGGTGGCAAACTAAAAAAAAAAACAAAAAACATACATGTGGTTGCGTAATCTATTGTGCCCTGTTCTGAGGCGCAGAATAATGACTTGTTCTGGTCTATCCATAACATAGTAGTCATCTTGAGCAGGTTTTGGTGGCTTTCTGACTGATTTGATCATTTTTTTCTTTTGGTGGTATGTAACGGGCACATCAGGCTGTTCTTCTTTGGCTCCTTCCTTAGCCAATTGATCAGCTCTGTCGTTCCCGGGTATTCCACAGTGGGATGGTATCCACTGTATGGTGACCTTATGCTGACTGCTATGTTCAGAAAGTAGTGTCCTTAGTACTGGCAATTTCCCAGACAGGAACGCCTCGAGTACTGATTTTGCATCTGTCAATAGCACCACAGGTTATGTACCCTTGCTGGTATTTAGTAATTTCACTGTTGCTATCTTGATTGCCTCAATTTCAGCATCGTAGTTATGGCGGTACTTTCCTGTCGGTACTCTCGCTGTGTCCCTGGTATTATTTGGGTATTCTATGTACACTCCAGCTCGTCCATTTCGAACAGCATTTTGTGCTGACCCATCTGTGTAGACTCGGATCCAGAGGTCCTGTGGGTATTCTTCATCAAGGAAGCTGAGAGTGGCTGTTCTGCGCTGCACACTGTTCTGTTCTTCCTTGTCAAATATTCCTCTCACTTTTGTCTGGATTTGTAATGATAGTCTGTGCTCATCTTTCCATGGAGTTCGCTTTGGAATAATTGTTAGGGGGATACCACCTGTGGGCAGATCGGTGGTTTCTCTGCAGAGCCGTTTGGCCTGGTGGATAAAGCTACTTCTTTTCAACCGCCCCATAGCTAGGTTTTCAAATCTGTTCTTCATAGGGTGGCCTGGCAAGCTGAGGAACTTTTCTGCTTGTATTAGTGTTTTCGTATCTCTGCGCTCACTCAGTGCTTGTGTCCTCCCCATCTTCTCCATTTCCACTATAGGGGTTGATCTCATCCCTCCTGTGGTGACTCTAAGTGCTTGATTTTGCACTTTGTCAAGCTCTTGTAGTGTGGTTTTTGATGCCGAACACCACGCAGTTGACCCGTATTCCAGGCGTGGTCGTATGCTCTGTTGATAAACTTTGCTAAGTATTTTCCCACTGGCTCCCCATGTGGTCCCACTTAGCTTTCTCAGGATGGCTATTTTCCTTCTGGCTTTTGCTACTGCTTTGTTGATGTGCTTTCTCCATGTCAGCCTGCCATCAAATGTTACTCCAAGGTATGTTGGTTCTTTATCTTCTCTTAGGGGTGTTCCATTTATCTGGATGGTCCCTGCCTTTTGTTTTGGGGAGAGGGTAAATAGGATGGTGCTGCACTTGTCAGTGTTTATGCTGACACACCATCTATTTGCCCATGCAACAAATGTGTCTACAGCTCCTTGTAGTAATCTGGTGGCCACTGATGAATGTTCATTTGTGCTCCATAGAACCAGGTCATCGGCGTACATTGCGGCTTTAATTCCATGCTGTAGATTAGCAACGAGATCATTGATGAAGATTAGAAAGAGTGTGGGAGGCAAGACTCCGCCCTGGGGAACACCGTGACGCAGTAGTACTTTCTTGCTCATTAGTCCGTCTATCTGTACTTGGGCTCTTCTGTTGTGCAAGTATGCTTTCACCCATTTGTACATTCTTCCATTGACTCTGCATTTTCTCAGTTTATTCATCAGACCTTCTTTCCAGACTTTGTCAAAGGCTTTCTTCAAATCTATCCATGCCGCAAGCACCAGCTTCTTCTCTTGGAATGCATCCTCAATTTCTTGAGAGAGGTAGGTTGTCTGATCTTCCGTAGAGTAGCACTGCCTAAAGCCAGCCTGCTGTGGCACAAGGATGTTTTTACTTTCAATGTACCACTGCAGTCTGTGATTGATGATGCGCTCCAGTGTTTTGCAGAGACAGCTGGTGAGGCTAATTGGTCTGTAGCTAGAGGCAATGGAACTATCTCTCCCTGATTTTAGGACCTCTGCTTGCTTTCTACATACTTCCATATCATTATGCAACTGTTCCAGTTCACTACTCCAGTAGGGTTTATATTGTTTACGGGCTCCTCTTGGTACTGTTTCTCGCGCTGCCTGTAGTATGCATTTCCCAAACTCTTCAACTACTTTATTTATGTCTTTCTCAGTGTTCAGGTTTCTAACCAGTATGCTGGTGCGATTCTTATACATTGCCCAGTCTGCTTTCTTGTAGTTCCACCTCGAGAGGGTGCTGCTTTCACTTACAAGCTCATTTTCTACAGTTAGAAAGACTGGTCGATGGTCGCTGCCACCAAGTTGTTTCCCAACAATTCGTGTAATGTTCCACTCCAGGTCTGGTGAATGAAAAGCCAGGTCAGGTGTAGTTGTAGAGTGCCATGATCTCGAGTAGAAAGTATGTGGGTCGGGCGGCTTGTTAACCAAGATGAATCTATTCTTATCCTGCCAGTCTTCCAGTCTCTCTCCTCTCTGGTCCATGTGATCATAGCCCCAACTCTGCGAGTGGCTGTTGAAATCGCCACACACAATCATTTTTTCTGTTAATGGTAGTGTGTCCAGTGCCTGTGGGCGGTCACTTGGACAGTAGTAATTGATCAGATGTAGGTCTGTATAGCCTGTTTTAAGTTTAAGTGTCTGATACTCAGCCCCTTCCATATAGACTTCGATTTGGGAAGCAGTGATGTTATTTTTTACAAGGGTAAGTATCCCACCTTTTTGCCTGTCCTTTCGGTCAGATCGGTAACACTGGTAGCCTCTGATTTTGAAGGCTATATTTTCGTTGAGGTGAGTTTCTTGCAAGCAACATATGCTTACTTTTCTTGGTCCAGGATGTTTTCTAATTCTACTTTTTTGTTGTTGACTCCCTCCGCATTCCAGTGCATACAGCGATGACTAATATAGTAATATCGTCATGGAATATTCACAGCGATTTGAATGCCAATGAACGCATGTTTGCATTCGGCATCCATTCTAGTATTGATGTGTACTTTTTCATCACTCTACACAGGCCGGTTTATTTTTGGGTAACTTGTCATCATGACCTCACTCAGATCTACGAGCGTGGCCGATAGACAGGCCATGCAAGCTGACGTCATCACAACATGACGTGGTCTGTGTGTGTGTGTATATATATATATAGCGTATATATATATATATATATATATATATATATATATGTGTGTGTGTGTGTGTGTGGGAGGGGGGGTGTTATATATATATATATATATATATACCCACACACACACACACACACACATATATATATATATATATATATATATATATATATATATATATATATATATATATATATAATATATATATATATATATAATTTCTTGTTTTGAAACTCATCATGGGCATCAGATTATGTAAATATAAAACGAAAAAGTCTAGATCAACACACATAAACATCCCACACGCACGCACGCACGCACACGCGCGCACACACACACACACACACACACACACACACACACACACACACGTTTTCGTTTTATATTTACAGAATCTTAAGCCCATGATGAGTTTCAAAAAAAGAAAGTATGATCTTTCATATTTGCAATATGGATTCACAAATATCGTCATCAACGGAGAAGAACGACCTCAGTGTGTTATTTGTAGTAAAAGTTTGTCAAATGATTCTATGAGACCGACAAAGTTGAGGAAACATTTGTTGAATGTTCATCCTCAACACAAGGACAAGGACAAAACCTATTTTGAACGTCTTGGGAATGCTGTCAAAAGGATGAGACTGGATTTAACAGGGGCATTCTAAGAAATAAACCAAAAGGATATTGATGCTTCCTATATCGTAACACTGGAGATAGCGAAGCAGAAAAAAAAAAACATACAATCGGGGAAACTTTGACCAAACCTTGTTGTCTCAAGATGGTGGAAATTGTGTTGGGAAATGAATTAGAGAAAAAAAAACTTGCAGCGGTTTCACTATCAAACGACACTGTTCAGAGGAGGATCAGCGATATGGCCAGTGACATCAAGGATCAAGTTGTGCAAGAGATCAAGTCTGCAGCATTTCGGCTCTATTCAATTCAAATTGATGAATCTACTGATGTGGCATAGTGTTCTAAGTTGATAGTATTTGCAAGTTAGTGTGAAGAAACTTCCCCACAAGTGAAAGGCATTCATTGCATGATCCATCGTCAGGCACTGGCCTCCTAAACACTTCCAGCTCCAATGGGGAAGGTTTTGGATCAAACCGTTCAGATAGTGAATTTTATCAAAGAAGGAGATCTCACCTCACGGCTTTTTAAGCAGTTATGCGTTGACATGGATGCAGGCCATCATTTGCTTGTTTTCCACACAAATATTCGATGGCTGTCAAGAGGAAAATGTATACGAGTAACTGCGCCAGTATATGAGCTGAGAGACGAGCTCAAATTGCTTTTTGAAGTTCAGGGTAAGATGGACTTTTTCGCCTAGCTGGATGATGAGGAATGGATCATCCGCCTTGCCTATTTAGTTGATACTATTGAGCAGTTGAATAAACTCAGTCTTCAGATGCAAAGAAGGAATACAAATATCATACAATTTGTGGATGCCTTGAGAGCTTTTATGCGTAAGCTGGAAAACTGGAAAAGAAAGGTCAATATGACAAATGTTGCAATGTTTGAGAAGCTGTTATCCGTTCTCGTTGTTGATGGTAAAGACCAAGTACTTCGACAATTTGCAAACAAAAAAATGAAATTTCGCAGCATTTGTCAGCACTAGAAAATGCATTTGAGCGATATTTTCCTGAACTTAATGATGATGAGCTAGATTTGGTGCGAAACCCATTCAAATTATCAGTTGAAAAGGTTTCTGATGATTGTCAAGGTGAATTTCTGGTGCTGAAAACTGATTCGGGAGCAAGAGGTGTGTTCGATGAGAAACCAATCACTGAATTTTGGCCTTTGATGTCCGATTCCTACCCAAAAGTGGCAGAAAAAGCAATCCGTGAATTGCTTCCATTTGCGTCATCTTATCTTTGTGAGTTAATTGGGGAAAAATGTTCATACTTACCTCAGAATTCGGAGCTGTGTATAGACGAGCTGTGTATATCCGAGTTATACACAGCTCGGAATTCTGAGGTAAGTATGAACATTTTTTTTCTTCAAATTTTCATTTTGTCTTCATTGCTTTCATTTTTTCATCTTTTTACTCTTCTCGTCCTGTCGTCACGTTTTAGTGTAGTCACAGGAGATCTCCGTGACTATATGTTGTGTTTTTTTTTAAAGGTGTTTGTTTGCTGATGAAGGCTAATCGCCGCAACGTCCTGTATGTGTCAGTAATTCTGTTATCTAAAGCTGCACCACTTTGTGTCATTTTATATTATTTTTAATACACCTTTTGAGGCTGACAATTTTGGAAAGGTTGGGGGGGGGGGGGGGGGGGGGTGTTAGAATAACATGTCTAAACATATGGTGAAGGGGGCGCGGACCAAAAAAGGTTGAGAACCACTGCTCTACTTACATTACTTACTTCACTTACTTTACTTATTTTACTTATTTAACTTACTTTACTTACTTCACTAACTTTCCTTATTTTACTTACTTTATTTACTTCATATACGTTCCTTACTTTACTCACTTTACTTACCTTACTTTCTTCACTTACTTTACTTACTTCACTTACTTTACTTACTTTACTTATTTAACTTATTTTATCTACTTTACTTATTTTACCTACTTTATTTATTTTACCTACTTTACTTAATTTACTTATTTTACCTACTTTACTTATTTTACTTATTTTAATTACTTTACGTATATTATTTATTTTACTTACTTTACTTACATTAGACGTAGACAGTCGCAATTTTTTGGGCATGTTATGAGAAGAAATAATTTGGAGAACTTGGTGACAACTGGTAAGATCGAGGGGAACAGACCAAGTGGAAGACCTAGAAACAAGTACCTGGATGGCATGGCCTTGTGGCATGGTCGAGACAGAAACACGGAGCTGATCCACGACTCTGGTGATCGAGTGAGATGGCAGAACATTTCCGCCCACGCTTTCCGGCATGGCACATGATGGATGATGGATGGACTTACATTACTCGCTTTACTTATTTTACTCACTTTACTTACATTACGTATTTTATTTACTTTACTCATTTTACTTACTTTACTTACCTTACTTTCTTCACTTACTTTACTTACTTCACTTACTTCATATACTTCACTTACTTCATATACTTCGCTTACTTCACTTACTTTGCTTTCTTTACTTACTTTGCTTACTTCACTTAGCCGGCTACTCTACTTACTTTACTTATTTTATTTATTTTACTTACTTTTCTCACTTTACTTACTTTACTCACTTTACTTATTTTACTTACTTTATTTACTTTACTTACTATTTTTACATCGCTTATTTTACTTACTTTACTAACTTTACACAACATCCATTTAGGCAAAGCGGCATTCATTATTATTCCTCATTCCCTTTTTTTAACTTGTCCCCCACCAGCTCCACTGCACACCAGTAAAGATATATATATTGCTTCCATTTGTCACCAGTAAAGATAAGAATGCCGTCATTAAAACAAACAAACAAATAAAAAAACATACAAACAAACGATATTTACCCTGAAAACCAAATGCACTGCAAACATAGGTAAACACGAGATAAGAAACAAGCACAATGAACTGTAGCCATTTGT
The DNA here is from genome assembly GCA_014155875.1 of Cepaea nemoralis. Classification (NCBI taxonomy): domain Eukaryota; kingdom Metazoa; phylum Mollusca; class Gastropoda; order Stylommatophora; family Helicidae; genus Cepaea; species Cepaea nemoralis. The sequence continues at coordinate 10,685 of JACEFZ010017802.1, forward strand.
CACAAATCACAATGTTAGAAAAAAGCATTTTCTTCGCTCACGGTTGTGTGTGAGTTTGAGGTAGACTGATTACGTTATTGAGTGGACCGATGCGAGTATTCTCTAGTGGGTCCCGAGTCAATTCACCTGTCCCACGTGGGATGGACTTGACAGCTTCGATTCCTTCATGATTTCTGACAGATCGATTCGGTTTATTTCTAGTTTTCGCAGGCTTCCAGGCAATTACTTGCAAACATCACAGTCTGGTGTTTGCGCGTGGCTAACTTTCCCTATTACCTGCACCCCTCGCCATCGGCGAACGCACTCCTACTTCTGAGGTACTTGTAACTTGCGTCCCAAGTCAAGGACGAGAAGTCAACATTTTAGTCCTACTGACCGGTGTAAGGGTTGAACCCGCTTCTTCGCCATCAGCACACCGGAAGTTTAAGGGCGAGAGCGCTTACCCATTCGACCACGCAGTCTCCAAGTGACAACATCAAAGACATTGTACAATCACATGAAATGACATAGTCCAGTGCCATCCCCCGGGTGCTGTAACGTCAAAGATTCCTCCCAACGACGTTTAACGGCAAAAGTGGAAGATGGTGATGATGATGATGATAAATGATGATAGATGATGATAGATGATTATGATGATGATGATGATGATGATGATGATGATGATGATGATGATGATGATGATGATGATGACGACGACGATGATGATGATGATGATGATAATGATGATGATGATGATGATGATGACGATGATGATGATGATGATGATGATGATCTCCTGTGCAGAGTCTGAAGATTACAACCTGTTTCTGTGCTATGGCATTACACTTATCCATCCTATCTTCGGTTCATCTGTAAATGTGTTCCACCCACATGTAACACACATAACCGTGTCTTCCTCTCTCACGTCTTAACAGTGAGCTGTATTTCTTTATATTCTCGAAGTACCTCACTTGCTCTACTTTGATTTAATGCAGTAATGTTCTAATCCCAGTTTGTGTAATACTTCTTTGATGTTTCCTTCTACAGACATAATTTAATCTCAGTTTGTGTAATACATCGTTGACTGTTTTCGTATACTTACATACTTAAATTCTGATTTCTGTGATACTTCTTTGATTGTTTTCTTCGACTGACATACTGAAATTGTGCTTTTTGTAATACTTCTTTGATTCTTGTCTTCTACAGCCATGATCTTGCTTCTGTTTGTAGATATACTCACCTTCTTCTGATATACAAGTAGCTTTCCTATATACAATAACTTTTAAAAACAATCTTGTGCAATAAACATTTTTCTAACAATGGTATAATATATCTACCTTCAAGAACTATAATTACTATGTGAAAAATATGAGTCTTAATGTGTCAAGCATTCATGATTATTGCACGTTTCCATTGCGTTTTAGTGCACGTAGTTGTTGGAGGTAGTGATGGCGCGGTTATTGTTAGTGGTAGTGATTATGTTGTTGTTGTTGTCTAAGATTAGCCTCATGAATGATATGTGAATGAAATAATGTATCACAGCGGAGAGGCGGAGAGATAAGAAGAGCAGAATGTCACAATGTCTGAGCGCCCAATTCTTACGCCTGTGAAAATAAAGTTTTCTCGTTCGATTGTACGTTCGTTTGTATGATTGTTCGTTCGTTATATACGTCAACATTTTTAGAGAGTCTTAGTTTAACCCTCGCATGGTTATCCATTTCACGTTTTGAAGTAATAACTAAACAAGAACGCACACTGAGCTGGCAGGTGCAGAATAAAATATGAAAAAGAATGTGGCAAGCTTCAAGTGTTGAAGTCATACACAGAAATAGGTAGCAATGTAGAAACACATTGTGGAGAGATAGAGCTGTTGAATTACGAATACAATAAGCACGAGCAAGCTGTCATGGCACTAAGAAATGTGTGGAAATCATACCTAGTTTAAACATTCCAGGTGCCGATCCTGGCGATTTGTGTAGGTGGAAGGAAGCTCTACAGCGATCCAGACTTCTTGCCGCTTTGTCAGCATCGCGTCATTGCTCTTTGCGCTCGCTCGCTTTGAACCCAAGCGTAGTCCATACACACAACTTCTAGTAGTGCTGGACTGACTTTGCGTGTAGATTAGCTTTCCCTATTAACAGTGTCCCTCGCCATCAGGCGAACCCACTCCGAATTCAGATGTACTTGTAATTTAAGTCCCCATGTCAAGGACGAGAGGTCAACATTTTAGTCCAACCGATCGGTGTAAGGGGGTTGAGCCCTCTACCTCGGTATCAGCAAACTGGATGTTTAAGAACACGCGTTCTTATCCATTCGGTCGTGCTGACCTTCTGATTGCTCTTCTAGAAGCGCTTCCTTTCTTCTTGGTTAGCAGAGGTAATTGTTTTCTTTATGTGACGTGTCCATTGATTGTCTGATTGTTTTTGTCTTTCTTCTTGGTAAGCTGAGTTATTATTTTTTTTATTATTTACTTGTTTATGGCTCCTTATATATTATGGTTGAATTTTTCCTTCATGAAAGGGCAGCACAAACTGAGTACGAACTTTCTTAGTTGCCTATTACGCAATGCATGCTATTTTTCAGCCCTCGGGGGAAGGCAGGGGCAGCCCATGGGCATTTACCGCCATCCTAGGAAGCTTCCATAATTCCAGAGCCGATACATAGCGCTCTGGAACTGAGCTCACCTAAGAAATCGCAACGTCCTGCGCATGGCTGCTTTAATTCCTCACTTCTATGTATTCGGCACTTCGTTCGCCACAAGCAAGCCGCTCCCCGCACAAACCAGGAACGGTCAGTCTGCAGACGACATCCACTCAGGGAGCTTTCGGTTCCGACGTGTGCTGGACGCTGTGCCCGGAAGACAAGATAGTCACAGCTGTTCCGGGCACGAGGGACATTTCACTCAGACGTGTTTGCGTTGTGCCAATTTATTTGCAACCTTAAGGCCGGCACATCCGACTTCTGCGGGCGTTCTTTTAATCAGGTTATCCTTCCTGGAGGTTTCGAGGGACATTATGTTGTGGTGTCGTCCACATCTCAGCAAGCCAAGTTAGAATGGCCAAAGGCATCTCGGTCAACCCTCAAGGGAAGGCAGGGGCAGACCATGGGCATTTCCCGCCATCCTGTGAGTCTTCCATAATTGCAGAGCCGGCACATAATGCTCTGGGACTGGGCTCATCCAAGGAATCGCCAAGTCCTGTACATGGCTGCTTTAATTCCTCACTTCCATGTATTGGGTATTTCGTTCGCCACTGGCCACTCCCCGCGCAAACCAGGAACGGTCAATCTGCAGTCGACATCCACTCAGCAAGCTTTCGCTTCAGACCTCCACGTAATGGACTCGCTAGCCAAGCGTTCAAGTTCATGTTAATGAGACGTTTTTCCAACTTTGACTACGCTCACTCAATGGTTTTAGATAGAGACCTGCATCGTAACCATTTCGTTCGATTGGGACAGCTTTTTCCACCTTTAGTAACGCTCGCGAGGTAGGCAGCATGTGCTGTCGGCTCAGCATCTTACATGCATGCAGCAGACGAGCGAGTAACGGCCAGGCCCTCTCATCCAGGGTATCCCTCATATTCCCTCAGCTGAGAACCGTAGAACTAAGTTTCTGGACCAAGCATGTAGCAGGCTCAGCATCTCATCTAATTTAGCAGTGGGTGAGTGTCGGCCTGACTCTCACATCCGGGGGATGTTGACTTAGAGGCGTTCAGCCATATCCCTCAGCAGAGAGCCGTAGAATGTGTGTCTGGACCAAGAATGTAATGGCATCGTGCGCCTGATTCGGATTTTGAGTGCAATGGATTTGCTTATAACTAGTCCTTTGGCTGCCTGTCCCCAGTCTACCTGCAAGGCAGCAGGTCTGTCGTCTCTTGGTCTGGTTCCTATCCCATGACCTGTCCGACATGGTTGGCATAGCTCTTGGGTCATTGGAACACGCAAGCCCCTCTACCACGACAAGGTGGAGACACGTCGGAGGGGAGTTTACGTTCAATAGTTTGCCATAACTTTCTGAACGACCGGCCTCAATACCTGTATGAAACCAACGCAAGTTCGGTCTGCTGCCAAATCGCAGGCAGATGTGTTTCAAACGCGGTATGCCCGATTACGAACTGCTTCTTTTACACCTTCGCCACGGAGGAGGCAGTATATAGCATCTCCCCCCCCCCCCCCCCCCCCCAAAAAAAAAAAAAAAACTCGTATTACAAAAACAACTACGAACTGTTATTGACGTCTTATTTTTTTCGGATTTATTTACGAGAAATCGTGTACTTGAGAGTAAATCAATAGTCACTGCGTCTCGAATCTTCTTAACACCATGTTTCGTGCCGTCTGGGATATACCATTTGAATAGAATCCTTGACTTCTTTCACGTGCAGCTGGCTTGTGTTTCCTGAAACAGTGAAAAATCACCTGAAATCAAATAAGCAGGGATAAATCAATGGTCCTTGCCCTTTCATAAGATTTCTTTTATTTGTGGAGCTATATCACGTGGTGTATTGTTTCTGGTTGGGGAATTATGTGTCCGTCATGTCAAGAATTACCTTTCTTTTGACTCGGAGATATATATTCGATGGCTGCAGCTGATAAACAATGACGGTTGTTCTTGTTTTATTCCTGTCGTTCTTAGTGTTGTGCCGTTGTTACTTCCGTATTTATATATATATATATATATATATATATATATATATATATATATATATATATATATATATATATATATATATATATATATATATATATATATATATATATATTCATTCATTCATTGGCACCTTGCCGTCTTGACAGACGATAGTTTGTAAGGGATGGAGTTATTGCCTCTCCATAGCACAAAGCCTGGGCTAAAATATAGAGATCATGTGTTGCCCATGCAGCATGATCCCTCTCTCGGCCTGCCTAGTTCACTCCAGAGGAAAGGTAACACCTCTACATCTGGAACAAGACAAGCTGCAGAAGCAGCCGGATCAGCAAAGCAATGCTCTAATTGTCCGCCTGTCGGAGCTTCGATCCTAGACCAGCCGCCAACCAAGGCTTAGGGCCTGGTCTGCCCTGCCATGACAGTTTGTCTTTAGGTTGCATTTCCTCGCACAAGGGTAAGGCTTGTACCCTACCAATTGCGCTCTTCCGCCCGAAGCCGTTGGCACAATGTGGGGTGTCGGGTTTGGTAAGCGCCGCCCAACATTCGGCGCTAACAGAAAGCAGGTAGTATCGTCTACTGTAGCATCATCATCATCATCATGTGTCATGCCGGTAAGCATGGGCGGTCAGGTTTTGTCATCTTACACAATCACCAGATTGGTAGATCAGCTCAGTGTTCTTGTCTCGTCCATGACATGTGGGCAATCCATCCAAATATTTACTGCTCTGCCTTGCCCGTGTTCTTTTCCTCTCAATTTTGCTATTTGTTACCACATTTCCCTAGTTGATTTCTTCTCATAGCGTGTCCAAAAAAGTGTGACTGTCTACGTCTAATTTCTTTAATCAGTTTACGGTTTTCATCTACTTCTTGTAGGACTTGCTCATTAGTGTTTTTTGGTTTTTTTTGTCTGCCTATAGTATGCTTTGCATTCACTTCAGAAACCACATTTCCACAGCCATTAGATGTTTTTCAGCTTGTCTGCTCATTATCCGCGTCTCACATCCATACAAAAGCACGGGTTCTATGTAGCACTTCAACACTCTTTTTCTCTTTGCAACTGCCATCTCTTTATTGGTCAGTAAGTTTTCCATCTTGCAAAAGGCTACCTTCGCTATAGCGATTCTTGTTTTAATCTCTTTAAGTCACCTCCCATCAGATGTTATGACTGTTCCGATATAGTTGTACCGGTTCACTTGTTTAAGACCAATCCCATTTACCTGTATATTCGATTGTGGTTTTTCTTTTTTCATAGTGACGATCACAATCTGTGTCCTCTTACAATTTAATTCTAACTCTAGTTGTTCATTGAGTGCAACAACCACATCTACTAAATGTTGCAGATCCTGATCATTGTCTGTAATCAATACTGTATTATCCGCATATCTAATGTTAATAATGTTATGTCCCCCAATGGTGATTCCTCTCATATCTTCTAAATTTCTTTTTTTTTTTAAACATAGTTTCACTGTATGGGAAAAAAGATCTAGAGACATTATGCATCCTTGTTGCACACCTTTCTTAATATGTTGATATTGACCTACTTCATTGTCAATCTTTATGGCAGCTTGGTGTTTCCAATATTTGTTTTTAACAAGTCTAAGGAATTTCCCATCAATGTGTAGATCTGCAAGCTTCAAATATTTGATTTTAACAAGTCTAAGGAATTTCCCATCAATGTGTAGATCTGCAAGCTTCTTTATCATATTGACATGTCTTACTTTATCGAAAACCTTTCTGTAGTCAATGAAGCAAAGATGTAGGTCTTTGTTTACCTCTATAGAACGTTCAATTAATGTTCTAAGCAAATACACAGTATTTACTGTATCCTTGCCTTCAACGACTCCCCATAGTTCTTCCCCTATTTCGGGTTGAATTTTCTTCCTATTTGCATGATGATTCTTAGCAAAATGTTTGTGATGTGGCTCATTATACTAATTGTTCGATGTTGATGGCAATGCAAGGCTGCTGATTTCTTCGGGATTGCAATAAATATAGAATTACATAATTTAAGAGGTATATCTCCAATATCATATATTGTGTTCAGCAATCTGGTGACTTGGTAATTTCGTATTCCCGGTGTTGTGTTGGTTTACAAATTCCCTGCAATTTTCCTCAAGCCATGCTTGTTTTGCATCTTCGCACAATTTCCTCTGTGAATCTCTTCATATTTTTATGGTTATTTTTGTTATTTCTTCTTATTACCATGAGTTTTAAGGTGTCTATAGTCATCCATTTCTTACATCCCGTCGTTTTCATTTTTAGGTAGTTGTGATTGCAGCTTGTCTCACTGATTTCTTCAGTATTTCCCATTGGTCACAGACACCTTAAATTAGAATTTCCAGATCGGACAATACATCAAATCTGATTCTTTACCTCTACGTTAAATTTACATTTTATCGTCCTTAATTTTCAGTGCACGTAGATAAAATTGAGTGTTTCTTGGTGTATATTTGACCTTTAGTTTTATATGTATATTGCATACTAATCTATGGGTGCTTGTAGCAGTCTGCGTTTGGTATAGTTTTTGCAACTTTTAAGGCATTTCGAAATCTTCTGTTGATGAGGATGTAATCAATCTGGTTTCTGATCTTATGGTCAGGTCTCCTCCATATCCATAATCTCTTGGATGTTGTTGATACTAGGTGTTTCCAATAATCATATCATGCTCTTTTTCCCCCAGTACTAGTCTACAACCTCATTCATTCTGTTCCCCTAGTCCACGCTTGCCTCCTGTGGATCCGTCTTCTTGATTTCAAACACTTAGCATTAAAGTCGTCCATTATGATATTTAATTCTGAATACTTGCACTTCTTGAAGGCATTCTCCAAATCATTATAAAATGCATCGATGCTATTATCACTACTGTCTGTTGTTGGATACCAGAAAATACCTTCGGAAGTAAACGCGGCCGGTGTGTTACAGACCACCCCATCCACTTAGTGGTCTTTCAAATATATAGGTCTATCCCCACTCCCACCCCCACCCCCATATGCTCAGTGCGCATTAAATGTGTAAAGGGGACCTGCATTTTACTGACCTAGTTCCCAGTTAGCCGGCTTCGTGGCTTAGAGGTTATGACTTTTCTCCGTAATCTCGTATACTCTCGTAGGTAACGTGATGACGGTGAGAATCAGCAGTGGTTCGAATCGCATCGGTAACGTACAGGGTATGTGAGCCGGCCGCTTAGAAAGCAATAGCAAACTACTGAGCGTAATCTTGCCAAGAAATCAACAATCAGCTGGAAGATGCTGATGTTGACAGCGATATCCTGTAAATGATATGCAAAAAAAAAAATGTTCCCAGTTGCATTGGAGAATATTGTGACAACTAGAAAGATCGAGGGGAAGAGAGGTAGAGGCAGACGATGAGAAGTGATGATGGAATGATTGAGATGGTGGCATGGAGGAATATCATCAGCAGAGTTGATTCAGAAAACCAAAGACCGAGATCTGTGGAGGGTCATGAACGCCTACGTCAGCTGGCAGGGCACTTGATGATGATGATGAGTGCCCAATGCTCCTTAGTTTATTCAGTGCCGAAGGATAATATATCGCCACATGTGACCTCCAATTAGGACAGAAGGATTATATATAGCCGTACTGGGGTCATTGTGTTATTTGTTTTATTTCATGGTATCTTCCGCAATTTCAATGCTCATTTAACGGAAATTTACATTAAATTACTTGTTCATTATATTGTGTACCATGTTTGGTCCAGACCTGTTTTCTATTTGTCACTGACTTAGTTAATGTGTGTAAGAGGGTCCTTTCATTACTTTTCTTACTTATAAGCGGGGTGATGCCTTTGTTGCTGATATATGTTGATTAGTGCGTGACGCGACACTGTGAGCTGTGAATTTCGTGTGGAATGCTTTTACATCTGTCCGCGGTTGTTTGTAGATTGAACTGCATGTTCGGAATTATGGCGGTCAGCCTGTCGCTGAACTGACTGGATTGCCTTATGCAGTAATGTGTGCCTGCTTGTTTTCTAGTCATTGCCGCTTCCTTCGACGATGAACTGTATTTTCGTGGAGGACTTTTGTATTGGAATTCTGGCGGCGGCATTATGCATAGTGTACCTGTGCGGGATGTTGGTCTGTCGAGACTCCTGTCTGTTCCACTTTTCACAGTGGGGAAGTGAGAAGCGTTTTGTGTGATATTCACTAGCACAGGAACGGAGCATAATGGGGATAACCCGTTGCTGTGAAGTTGGAACCGCAACTAATGACTAGAGCGATGTTTATTCTTCTTATAAATTGTGTCATCACATTCCCATCGTCCGACAGCACAATACCTAATGCATTTACAACTACTCACATTCTATCATTTATTTTGGCTGAAGGAAATATCCGTTGGCAAAACTGCTCTAGCAGTGGAAAAGAGAGGTCATCAATGAACATCATAATAAGCGGGAAGATACTAGAACAGGTAACAAGTTTCTCCTAGTTTTTTTTTTTTTTATGTTGCATATCCATTGCAGGACGTTGCAGTCAACACCAGCATTTTTCAGCTGCTGTTGATATACTAGGCACATTTTAAGTTCAGTAGCTTGCCATTGCTTTCTGAACGACTGGTTCCCATACCAACACGTTATAACACAACGCGACCTTGGACTTGTAATAATAGTTTATGGCAGAAGTGAAACAGAAATCAAAACGAGAATAGAAATGACCAAACATGCTTTCAACACCATGAAATAAGTGTTAATATCTAGAGAGATTAAAGTTACTTGCATATCCTTTACAGGACGTAGCAGTCAACCCAGCATTTTGGGACTGTTCGTGATTCCTGGGCAAATGTACTTTCAGTAGTTTTCCATTGCTTTCTGAACGACTGGATTGGACTTGTAATAATAGATTATGGCAGAAGTGAAACAGAAATCAAAACGAGAATAGAAATGGCCAAACATGCTTTCAACACCATGAAATAAGTGTTAATATCTAGAGCAGTGGTTCTCAACCTTTTTTGGCCCGTGCCCCCCTTCACCATATTATCAGAACTTCATCCCCCCCCCCTTCCTATCAAAAATTTGGCCCGTGCCCCCCCCCCCTTTTCACCGTATTTTCAGAACGCCATCACCCCCCCCCCCCTTTCATATTTCCTATCTAAAAATCCCCCCACCCCTTTACAGTATACATAAAAATGTAAGGTAAATTTAATAGCACATACTAAAACAAGTCTAGACATCCACCCACATAAAACATGATTTGTGGGGCTACTAACTTTATAAAATGAATTTTAGAAGAATGAGACGTACGTAACTGTAAAGTATGAAGGGAAAAACAATATCAAGTAATCGATTCTTGTATTAACGCGATCTTGAAATGGTCTTCATTTCCCCCCCCCCCCCTGGAAACCCTAAAATCCCCCCAGGGGGGGGGGGGATTACCCACCGGTTGTGAACCACTGATCTAGAGAGATTAAAGTTAGTTGCATATCCTTTACAGGACGTAGCAGTCAACCCAGCATTTTGGGACTGTTCGTGATTCCTGGGCAAATTTACTTTCAGTAGTTTGCCATTGCTTTCTGAACAAATGGCATCCATATCATTTAATAAAACCCAACGTAAGGTGGTCTGCTGCCAAATCGCCCACAGCTGTGTTTCGAACGCGGGGGTATGCGGGATTACGAAATTTGTCCGTAACACCTTCTCCATGGAACCGGAGAAAGATTAACAAAGCATTACAAATGAGAATCGTGAAATGGTATGTATATTCAACACCACTATATGCGCGGAATCCTGGACTATGAATAAACAATTATAAAATCGTATAGAGGTCCTGGAGATGTTCATATACAGAAGAATATATATATTTTTTTTTTTTAAACAATCAAATACAGAGGTTCTAGAAAAACTGGGAATGAAGAGTTATTGAAAGAAATAAAAAAAAAGAGACAAGTTCAATATTTCGGCCAATTTAAAAGAAAAATAAAAACTTATAAAAACCATACTGGAGGATAAGGTTGAAGGCAAGCGAGCAAGGGGCAGACAACGATACAAGTGGGAAGATAACATCAAGAGATGGACGAACAGCAAACTGACACAATGCACATTTAGATCGAGAGACAGGAAGTGTTGGAGATCCATTGCAACCAATCTTCATTATCGAAGTGATAGGTGATTGATTGATATTTGATTTGACGGTTGTCTATAATTTTGCTGGATTCAAGTTTCCATTTCATTTTTTCGCTGATTATATTAGTGTCTGGGTTTCCATATGGTTTATTGAGATTTGACTTGTAAGTGTTTAAACGTAAAGTAAGTTTAAAAGTGTAAGTGTTGATATGTAAGTGTTCAAAAAGGAAAAAAGTATATCGACGAGGATGGGATTCGAACCCACGCGGGGAGACCCCAATGGATTAGCAGTCCATCGCCTTAACCACTCGGCCACCTCGTCCCTGGAAAAGTGAATTAATAGATTGTATATGAATAAAAGCTCATAGGCAAACATACTTATTTACTAGTTTTGTGTTTACTTTTGATTTCCTATACTTATTGTTATATTATATTACGGCACTCTTCCGAATTCCTCAAATAATCATTATAACTTTACCTACTAAACCGTTCTCTCTTTATAACATAAATCCTAAATTAATAATAATAATACTAATAGTTGCGACACTACATACTACATGTTTATTTTTAAAATATCCCCAAACCAGCAACATAATATGTAAGTTAACAACAATTAGATGCAGGTTTCTTAAATTATAAACCTAAAATTTATTGGTAGTCTTCATTCGCTAGGTACAACTTGCCTTATCCGGTTTCCGTTGTTAGGGACGCGTTGCTATGCGAGAGCAAATGGTATTCTGTAGTTAAAACACTCGACACTTCCTCGGTTATTGTTATTAATATTATACAGTCACAGAAAAAAATTATACAGCCAGGTATGTGCATTACTTTGTTATTGTTATTCATTTATACTCTTATCTTATGCTTGAATCTCATTATTCCTTTACACTCCTACTTCAATCGTGTTAATCCATTTACACTCGGAGTGTCATTTAATCTCTCTTCGCTATTCAATTATTCAAATTAATTAAATTAGTTAGTTAGTACTTAAAGTTAAAGTACTTTACATTCCTACTTTAAACATGTTATTAATTTACACTCTTATACTTGAATCTCATTCATTTTCACTTCTACTGGAATCTCGTTATTCATTTACACTCCTACTCGAATCTCATTATTAATTTACACTCCTACTTGAATTTCGTTATTCATTTACAATCTTACCTGAATCTCGTTATTCATTTACACTCTTACCTGAATCTCGTTATTCATTTACACATCTACTGGAATCTAGTTATTCATTTACACGTCTACTGTAATCTCGTTATTCATTTACACTCTTACTTGAATCTCGTTATTCATTTACACTCTTTCTTGAATCTCCTTATTCATTTACACTCTTACCTGAATCTCGTTATTCATTTAAACTTCTACTGGAATCTCGTTATTCATTTACACGTCTACTGGAATCTCGTTATTCATTTACACTCTTACCTGAATCTCGTTATTCATTTACACGTCTACTGGAATCTCCTCATTCATTTACACTCCTACTGGAATCTCGTTATTCATTTACACTCCTATCTGAATCTCGTTATTCATTTACACTCTTATTTGAATCTCCTTATTCATTTACACTCTTACTTGAATCTCCTTATTCATTTACACTCTTACTTGAATCTCCTTATTCATTTACACTCTTACTTGAATCTCGTTATTCGTTTACCTCCTACTGGAATCTCCATATTCATTTGAATTTACACTCCTACTTGAATCTTGTTATGTTATTCATTTACTCTTGAACTTGAATCGCAACACATTGTCTTTAAATGAATGTTAGTCTAATTTTGTCAATTGCTGCACGAATAATACATTATGTAGTAATATCGGGAAACACAGCAGCGCGAGATTCGGTTGCGGATCGCATCGCGTTGGTTACCTACGGGGGTATGTGAGCCTGTCTTTCAGAAAGCAATGGCAGACTTCTGAACCTAAAACTTGCCGATACATCAACAGCAGCTGAAAAATGTTGGTGTTGACTGCAATGTCCTGTAAAGGATATGCGAAAACAAAAGTATTATCGGGCGCTATGTTTTCATCATCATCATCATCATCATCATCATGTGCCATGCCGATAAGCGTGGGCGGTCTTATTTCGCCATCTCACTCGATCACTTTTTCCCAGTTGCATATCCTTCACAGGACGTGGCAGTCAACTCCGGCATTTTTTTACTATTTGTGATTCCTGGAAACGTTTACTTTCAGTAGTTTGCCATTTCTTTGTGAATGACATGAACTCATACCATTGTATAGAAACCAACACAAGGCGATCTGCTTCCAAATCGCCCGCAGCTGTTTTTCGAATGCTGTATGCGGAATTACGAATTGCATTCGTAACCCCATTGTCACAGAGCCGCTGAATACCTCTATACTCTATGGCATGGCCTTGATGAAATAATAACTGTCTCTTTCTGATGGTCAATGGTATGGCGAGTAGGGCAACAAACCCAATACTGCATCCTGCAAAGGATATGATATCCTTTGCAGGACGTACCATTGGGTGTGTACACTTTTATGCACACACGCACTTTAAACATGTAATCTTTGTTTCAGAGACACTCCTGTCTAGTATTTGAACTGTTCTCTCCACTGTTGCTCAGGAGCTACCCAGATGCCAGCCATGAAGAAAGAACCAGAAGTACTTTCAGACGCCAGTCTGACTTTACTAGCTAAAGGGATCGGACAGGAACACTTAAAAGGCTTGGAGCTGGCAATGTATCTGAACATACCAACGGTAGCAATTATCAACATCATCAACAGCACCGCAACCGGCTTTCTCACCGATGAAGGTTCGGAGAAGGATCGAATGGCTGTGACCTCTGAGTGCTTGCTGTTGTGGAAGAAGATGACAAGAGAATGCAAGACCAAAGACAGGGTGAAGGATCTAGAACGCGCGCTGAAAGAATTAGGAAAGTCCGAACTTGCAGAAGTTTTTGTTGAATATCACCAAAGTGGACAAGAACTGAGTGAGAATATTTTCCTGTGAGAAGTTTCCCATATACACCTGGGGCGAAATGGAAGAGAGAGAGAGAGAGAGAGAGAGAGAGAGAGAGAGAGAGAGAGAGAGAGAGAGAGAGAGAGAGAGAGAGAGAGAGAGAGAGAGAGAGAGAGAGAGAGAGAGAGAGGGGGGGGGGGGTAATACACAGCATTTTCCCGCTGCTGTTTTTTAATTTAATAGTTTGTTGCTTTTGTTGTTTTTTTTAAACCAGGATCAGCGCATGTTGCGTATTCTTTACATTAACACAATCGCCTGTCTTATCCCAATTTTTACACTCTTCCACCTCCTCAAATTGTTACATTAATCCGTTACTCTATCTCATCCAGTTGTTAAATTAATCCACCATTGTCTCATCAAGTTAATTAATCCAATATTGTCTCATTCAGTTACAAAATTCCACTCCTCTTGTCTCATCCAGTTACATTAATCCACTCTTCTATCTCATCCAGTTACATTAATCTACTCTTCTGTCTCATGTTACAAAATCCAATAATTTAACTCATCCAGTTGTTAAATTGGTCAACTATTATCGCATCCAGTTGTTACATTGATCAACTATTATCGCATCCAGTTGTATATTAATCCACATGAAAGGCTATGGGGCTCAAATTATACAGTGAAATTCTTAGAATATCGTGGACAGAGAAGAAGAAAAATCCTGAAATTCTTAGAATATCGTGGACAGAGAAGAAGAAAAATAGTGAAATTCTACAAAACCTGAGCATCAAAGACAACTGGATTATAAACAGCTTCCTCTCTTGAAATCTAAAATACTTTGACCATATTAATTGATTCAGTATTGAAAGGTATAGGATGTATTTTTAATGACTGTGCAGTGTTTGAAAATATTGCGGGTCCAAGTTTTATATTCACCCTCTGTAAAGTTCATGCAACATAATAGGTAAATACAAAACTTGGACCGACAATATTTTCAAACACTGCACAGTCATTAAAATTACACCTGACACTAGGATGATACTAGGGACATATTGTCATTTGTTTTGTTTGGTAGTTTATTCTGCAATTTACATGCTCAGTGAAAGAAAATCTACATTATAATACTTGTCCATTTGATTGTATACCATGTTTGGTCCACACCTACTTTTTGTTTGGTACTGAATCAGTTAAACATCATAGTGGCTTCGGAGAGAACAGTCATGGAAAGCATGGTTCATGGCAGAATCAACAAAAATTCATCTAAAAGAATACCCTTGAAAAAAGTATAGAGTTTAAAGTATTTAAGAATTATAATATCATCAAATGGCAAATCAGAAGACGATATCGAAAATAGATGCAATAAGGCAAAGCAACTCACTGGACAAATAGCACCAATTCTAAAGAACACACACGTGTAAATAGTTACTAAGAAAGAACTCTACCAGGTATGCTACCAATGCCAAACCTTGACAATGACAGACAAAGATAGAAGAAACATTACAACGAAGAAAATGAGATTCATGAGAAGAATACTCAATGTATCGCTGTACGAGAAGTAAGTCCTTTACGAGAATCAAACGATGAATGGGAATCTACAACCACAATTAGACTGCGAGAACAGCAATTAAAAGAAGTGTGGCCAAACAAGAACACTATGCAGGAAGCCAAAGAAGAGTAATAAACCAACACAGAACTGGTGTCGTGAGCCGCTATACGCTGCAGGTTTTGCTGAGGAGGGGATACGAGTACTTATGGACTGAATGGTTCGATGTGCAATGAGGATGATCTGTCGACTAACTAACTAACATACTAAATGTATCAAGAAGACAGCAAATTAGAAATGAAGAAATCAGGAATAAAGTGGGGGTATAGTAGCACTAGATTTCATCAGAAAACAGAAAGTTAAATGGTTTGGCCATACAGCTAGGCTACCAACTAATAATATACCACAACCAGCAATGATGTAAAGATCAAACGGAAAAAGAAGAGTCCGACCAAGTAAACGTTGGACAGAGGGAATAACAGAATCCACAAGAATCTCGATATATGAAGCCCAAAAACCGGCATTCTCCCGCTGTTTATACTTCACCTCGATACCACAAGGTACAAGAGGAATGAGATGAGATGTAGTCTGATTATGTATCCGTCTGGCCTTTCATCAGTTTTGTGTGTCGGCCAGATCCTCTGGTCACTCCTTGCAGCACCATTATCTCCAAGCCGTGATGCTCTACCCCTTCTTTGGCACTATAAACACGATTCATTGACCATAGTTACTGTTGCATATATAGTCAGTTGTCAAGAATCAATGTGTGTTCAGTTATTGGTGGTTCCTTGGAGAAGAGGCGAAGATCGACCAGCATAAAGATGGACATGGGACATTGCAGACACATGGTTCATGAAGATGGGCATGGAACATTGCAGACACCAGGGGCATGAAAATGGGCATGGGATATTGCAGACACATGGGGCATGAAGATGGGCATGGGGCATTGCAGGCACCAGGGGCATGAAGATGGACAGGGGACACTGTAGAGACCTGGGGCATAAAGATGGACATGGGACATTGTAGAGACCAGGGGCATGAAGATGGACATGGGACATTGTAGAGACCTGGGGCATAAAGATGGGCACGGGGCATTGCAGACACCAGGGGCATGAAGATGGACAGGGGACATTGTAGAGACCTGAGGCATGAAGATGGACATGGACATTGTAGAGACCTGAGGCATGAATATGTGTGAGAAGGGAGAACTGGTAAGAGATCAAGAGTGTTCTCAGCGAAGGACCTTCTACTTGGTAATGGTGAAGTTTATCCTTCAATGTACAGAAAGTTGTATCTGTAAGTTATACTGGACCTCCATTCGCTGAAGAATTTCTATAGATTTCACCCATTAACTAGCCAAAAAAACATAAAAGAACGCTGCTCCTCTTTGGTGCATGTTTAAACTGTCCTTATGAGGTCACCATGTTCATCTGCATCATTATGTCACGTGCAAAACACCCTTGATATCCTTAACAACAATATTGACAGGTTACAAGGCAATGGCATGGTTATTGTAATTTCTGTCACTTTTAATTTTTTCATTGCAGCCCCCTCGTACACATATTGAGTTTGTAGGTAATGTCTACAATTAAAGAGTTTTATCATTGTTATTGTTATATGTATAGTGAGTTGTATTGTCTAGAAATAAAGAGTTTATTAATGTGGTTCCTTATTTGGTGAGTTACATAGTATTGTGTCTAATCAGTTATAATTTCAGGTACTCTAAGTTATGACCATAGTTATAGTTTCATGTACTGTAAGTTATGATCATAGTTATAGTTTCATGTACTGTAAGTTATGATCATAGTTACAGTTTCATGTACTGTAAGTTATGATCATAGTTATAGTTTCATGTACTGTAAGTTATGACCATAGTTATAGTTTCATGTACTCTAAGTTATGACCATAGTTATAGTTTCATGTACTGTAAGTTATGACCATAGTTATAGTTTCATGTACTCTAAGTTATGACCATAGTTATAGTTTCATGTACTGTAAGTTATGATCATAGTCATAGTTTCATGTACTGTACGTTATGATCATAGTTATAGTTTCATGTACTGTAAGTTATGATCATAGTTATAGTTTCATGTACTCTAAGTTATGACCATAGTTATAGTTTCATGTACTGTAAGTTAAGACCATAGTTATAGTTTCATGTACTGTAAGTTATGACCATAGTTATAGTTTCATGTACTGTAAGTTATGATCATAGTTATAGTTTCATGTACTGTAAGTTATGATCATAGTTATAGTTTCATGTACTGTAAGTTATGATCATAGTTATAGTTTCATGTACTGTAAGTTATGACCATAGTTATAGTTTCATGTACTGTAAGTTATGATCACAGTTATAGTTTCATGTACTCTAAGTTATGACCATAGTTATAGTTTCATGTATTGTAAGTTATGACCATAGTTATAGTTTCTTCTTCTTCGTTCATCCGGAGTTTTTTTTCGGATGTGATTGCGTTGTGCCTGTTTACAGCAGAGCTGCGTTCTTGCGCCGTTAGGCCGACACATCCGACTTCTGCGGGCATTTGTTGACCGGGTTAACCTTCCCGGGGGTTTCTTAGGACGTTTGACTCTCACTGTTGTGGTGTTATCCCCCATCCCAGCTGGTCCATATAGAACAGCCAAAGATCCTGGTCAGCCCTCAAGGGAAGGCAGGGGCAGACCATGGGCATTCCCCGCCATCCAAGGAGGCTTCCATACTTGCAGAGCCGATACATAGCGCTCTGGTAATGGGCTCACCCAAGGAATCGTCACGTCCTGCACATGGCTGCTTAGCCTCACTTCCGTATATTGGGCCTTCCGTTCACCATAGGCTGTTCTTCCGGAAACCAGAAGTATGCAGTCTGCAGATGACATCCACACAGTGAGCTTTCGATTCGGACTTTCCATGTAATGGATTTGCTAGCAAGCAATATTCCATTTTCGTGCCACTAGGACACTTTCCACCTTATGAAGCCCACATAGTGGGCTTTTGATTCAGACTT
>JACEFZ010017803.1:0-10000 GCA_014155875.1 Cepaea nemoralis
GGGGGATGTGGATGGTGCAATCACCTCATCCTCCAACAGTTTCTGTATCTCCTCCTCCAAAGCCTTCTCTTTAGCAAAGGGCACTGGGTAGATTTTTTGGCGGACCGGATCCTGCGTGGTTAAGGTCATCTCGAACTCGACCAGCTCCGTCAGTCCTGGTTTATCCGCAGGTATGCTTAGGGATTTGAGAACCTGGGCAATCTCTTCCCTCTCTTGGAGAGTCAGATCAGGGTTCCTCCCCCGATGTGTCTCCACCTTGCCGTGGTGGGGGAGCTTGCGTGTCCCATCGACCCCATGTGCTTGCCGATGGGCGAAAAACTACATATCGGACAGTATATGGGATAGGGACCAGACTAAGAGAGACACAACCTGCTGCTCTGCAGGTGAGACTGAGGATAGCAGTCAAAAATTTAAATCAGGCGCACGAAGGCAGAAGTTCTTGGTCCGGACAAAACACTAAAGGCTCCCTGTCGAGGGCTGTGGCTGGACGCCTCTAAGCCCAAACCCTCGGACCTGAGAGCCGGGCCGATAGCCACCTTTCGAAAAAAAGGCGTGATACTGAGGCAAGCTACATGCTCTGGTCTGATAGAAGTTCGAAGACTCTCAGCTGGGGGATATGAGAGATTCCCGTATGAGAGGGCCAGGCCGTTTCTCGTTCACGTGCTGCACGAAGGTAAGGGGCTGAACCGGCAGCACCAGTAGCCTACCTAGTGAGGCGAGTACAAAAAGTCAAAAAAAGTGCCCCAGTCGAAGAAAATGGCTGCGAAAACTGTATCTAACTCATAGAGTGTAGACAAAAGTGGAAGAACGTCCTCAATGACGCAAAATGGAACGCACGGCGAGCGAACCTATTGCGTGGTCCGAAGTCAAAAGCAAAAGCTTACCGAGTGGATGTCGCTTACAGTCTGACCGTACCTGGTGTGTGCTTGAGCGATCAGTGGCAAAACGAGTTGCCCAACACATGGAAGTGAGGAACTAAAGCAGCCATGAGCAGGACGGGGCACTCCTCGGGTGAGCCCAGTCACAGAGCAATATGTGCCGGCTCTGCAATTATGGAAGCCGCCTTGGATAGCGAGGGAATGCTCATTGGTCTGCCCCTGCCTTCCCCTGAGGGCCGACCACGATGTCGTTCATCGTTCTGTCTTGACCAGCTGAGATGTTAGCGACATCACAACAGTCCAACGTGCCTAGAAAACCAGAGGAAGGCTAACCTCATTAAAAAAATGCCCGCTGAAGCCGGAAGTGTCGTCCTACGGGTGGCAAACTAAACATTGACACTACGCAATTACGTCCGAGTGAAATGTCTCGTCCGAATGTCTCTCGTGCTAGGAACAGCTCTGACTACCTAGTTTCCGAATGCCGCTCTTGTTCGGAACAGCTCTGACTGGGTAGTTTTCCGAATGTCTGTTGTGCCTGGAAAAGCTCTGATGGGCGCAACGACAAGCACATGTCCGAAAACTCGCTGAGTGGATGCCGTCTGCAAACCTGTCTGGTTTGAGCGGGAATGACCCGGGGAAACGAAATGACCAATATATTGAAGTGAGGATTTAAAGCAGCCATGAGCAGGACGTGACGATCTCCCTCGGTGAGCCTAGATCCAGGGCGTTATGTGTCGGCCCTGCAACTATGGAAGCAACCTTGGATGGCGGAAATTGCTATGGACTGTCCCTGCCTTCCTTTGAGGGATGACCGTTGTCTTCGACCGTTCAACCTTGGCCAGCATGGTTGCAGATGGCACCACAAAAGTGAGAGTCTCCCAGGAATGCTACCTGGTCAAAAAAGCACGCTAAAGTCGATGTGTTGGCCTACGGGTTTCGGCCCAAGGGCGCATAACAGACACACCGCAATCACATCTGAAAAAACACTCCGGATGAACGAAAAGAAGAGAAGAAGATCAGGGTTCACCATGTACTTCCCGATAAGTTTCCTGGTTTATTAGAGGATACTCCCTCCCCTCATCTGGACCGGTTTCAGTCTCCACTGCTACCGCCATTGCCATGAGATGGGCTGCTCCTTCCCCGGTTCTTTCTTCATATTTTCTCAAGAGATTAATATGAAAAATCTTCGACTTTCCCCGGATCCGTATTTGATAGTTGGTTCTGGATACCATCCTTTCCACGGGAAATGGTCCTTGCCATCCTATCTCCAGTTTGTTGGTTCCCGTTGGGAGTATCAACAAGACTTTGTCTCCCACCTCAAGAGCTCTGTCTCTAGACCTACGGTTATAGTACTCCGCATGTCTCTTTCTGGCCTTTCTCAAGGTCCGAGTCGCCAGCGCCCAGCCCGTGTGAAGTTTTTCCTTCAGTTCCTCCACGTATTTGTACGAGGAGATCACCTCTTCTGAAGTTTCTTCCTCCGTCCAACTCCTCAATAAAGCTTCCAATGGTTCCTTGATTGGTCGACCAAACAGCAGAGTTGCTGGCGGTACTCCTGTTGAGCCATGTGGCACTTCCCTATAAGCAAAAAGGGCTGCCGGGATGTATTCATCTCACCTATCAGGTTTTTCCTGGGCCAATTTCCTGAGCATTGTCATCAACGTGCCGTTGAAACGCTCTACTTGTCCATTAGCTTGAGGGTGGTAAGGACTGGTATGTATATGGTTGGAGTGCAACACCCCAAATACCTCCTCCATGAGTTTCCCACAAACCTGTGACCCATTATCCGTCAGAATCTGATTAGGGAAGCCTAATCTGGTAAAAGCCTCCATCAATGCATCAGCCACTCTTTTCGAGTCAATGGTTGACAATGGTATGGCTTCACTCCACATTGAACAGCAATCCACCATGGTGAGGATATACATGTTCCTCTTCTTGGTCCTAGGAAGAGGCCCCACGATCTCGATAGCTACCCTCTCGAAAGGAGAGTTCATAATGGGCATTTCACCTAACACCACCGGCGCTGTCCAGTGTTTCGGTGCCACCCGCTGGCACTCTGGGCATGACTTTACATACCGACTCACATCTCCCGTCAATCCTGGCCAATAATAATGACAGGAAATCCGCTGCATGGTGGCGGCGATACCCATGTGTCCGCTGAACGAAATGGTATGCCCCATCTGAAGAATTTGGGAACGGTAGGCCTTCGGGACTACCAATTGACCGTGTAAGTTGTCTCCCCTTCCGGCTCTCCGGTAGAGTAGCCGATTCTTCATGTAGTACTGTCCTCGTTTGGGTGGAACAGCACTCTTCTGCAACTTCTTATACCAAGGACGTAAATTATCATCCTCACTCTGGGCAGTTCGTAACTCCCCTGGCATTGGGTTTGAGATCCTAGTCTCTGCCTGATCCGTTTCCTTCTGAGAGCGTGTCTGCATAGCTCCCATGTGAATTGGTTCCTTTGGCATTCCCAAAAAGACATACCGGAAACCTAGGATGACTGGAAATATGGGATCAGTCAATACAGCGGCCTTGATTGTGCCGGTGACGTATCTTGACCGAATCTCCACTTGAGCAATGGGTAACCTCATGACCACAGCACTCTTAGTCGCAGGCTGTATCTCCATGGTCTCCCCTGTGAGTTGTTCTGGGGATACTAGATCCGCAGAAATCACCGCTTCCCCATCCAGTCCAGTATCATATAAACATTTGACTGGTTGTCCATTCACCCCAATCAATTCCACCACCGAGGGTCTTCCTTGGTCCGGAATGTCTTCCCCCTCCTCGACTTTTCCCTGGGAATCCTCGATGGGTTCCTCGAGGCGTGTTTCGAAGGGACCATCATTTGCCTTGCCTCGGCATTCTGCAGTCGTATGGGTTTTCGACCTGCAGTGTGTGCACCATGTTCCGTTCCATGCTTTCCGGGTGCTCTCTTTTGTCCGAGCTTCTTCACCGACCTCAGCCTTGTCTGTGATCACCTTCTTATGATTCACTTGGCATGCCGCGAAGTAAGGGTTTTTCGGTTTCGATCTGCAGTCTTTGGTATTGTGAGAGGGCGACTTGCAAAACGAGCACCACTTCTCCGACCACGGTCGTTTTGCGGGAGAATTCAAGGTGTTCTTGGTTCCTTCCTTCACCTTCTCGGAACTCTCCGTTGACGTCTTTTTATAAGGTTCCACTTGGGTTTCTTTTCCGTTCTTTGATTTCTTTCGGTCTTGTTTTTCCTGACCTTTTGTGGGCGTACTTAGTTCCGCAGCTTCACCATGTACTTCCACGAACCTTTCCGCCAGCTTAGTCACAGCCTCAATCCGTTCCGCCCCTTGTTCTCCCAAGAAGGTTCTGAGAGGTTTCGACATTTGCTTGCGCATCTGGTCGACTACCATCATCTCTTCCAGACTCTCATAGTCCCTCTTGAATTCAGCCAAATCTATCCATTTTTGGAGGTAGGCTTTCAGCCTTAAACTATAGGCAGCGAATAGCTCTCCCGGCTCTCGTCTGGACGATCTAAACTTCTTCCTATATGTTTGTGCTGTGATTTCGTAATGTTTCATTAACGCGGCTTTTAGCTCGTCGTAGTTGTTTTCCTGACCAGGTGGTAGGCGTGTGTACACTTCGAAACCCGAACCCCTGAGTCCCTGGGATATCTTAAGAGCCCATTTACTCCTATCCAGTCCCATAGCGATTGCCATTGTCTGAAAGCGTTGAAGATATTGATCAATTTTCTCTTTGCCCTCTTCGTAGATCGCTAGAGGGAACTTCATAGCATGGTAGCTATGTCCCCCTACTGGTGTTGAGCCAGGGAGAGAGGAACCTCCCACTGCTCCCTCCATTTCTCCACTAGATTGCATCTTGAGCTCAAGTTCCCGCATCCGGTACTCGTGCTCCCTTTTCTGAGCTTCTTGCTCTGCCTCCCATTTCTTAGCCGCTTGCTCAGATTCAAATTTCTTAGCCGCTTGCTCAGCTTCAAATTTCTTGGTCGCCTGCTCAGCTTCAAATTTCTTCAATTCTAACTCAGCTTTTCTATCCTCCCTTTCTGCTTGACGAAGCTCCCTCTCCACCTCCTGAACATAGTCCGTTAGGGCCGAACCCGCCAAACCTATTTCTTCTCCTTTGGCCCTAAGTTCTGCTGTAGTCAATTTAGGAGTGGCCATCGTTACAGAAAGTAAGTCAGTAGGTAGAATAAGGACGCGACTCGACAGTAAAGTATTACTCCTAATATAAGTTAAATATATATATATATATATATATATATATATATATATATATATATATATATATATATATATATATATATATATATATATATATATATATTATATATATATATATATCAATTTCCTTATGTCTATCTAATAATTAAGTATTTATCTACTATACCACACAGTACATCACAACCACTCTCTCATCCACAAGAGGAGATATAGGATCTAGACTTATGTAGACGTGTAACTGTGTGACTTAGATAGGTAATGTGTCTTATCACCTATCCACATTCACCCTGTCTGGATCTTTCACCCTGTAAGGTCCCCAACATAAAGGTAATTGCACCATATACCCAGTGGACGTCCTTCCAGTAAAAGTCAGCAATATGTATTTAAAGTACCTCGCTGGGTAGGTGTCCAGCTTGCACTCCAGTTAATGTAGGTATTATGTTGTACCCCGCTCGCTCCACCAATTAATGTAGCTCGTTGTCCTTGGAGGAAGGTGGACTCCACAAGCACACCCTATATATATCCTTTCCACTTCTATTATATTGCCTGACATATGTCTACACTCCTCCGTTCTGTCTACTCTTCACAATATCTCACTCTTACTTATTCCCCTCCCTCTCCCTCACATACACCGACAACATTACTTTCCACAATTAATAAAAGATTTATTAATTAAAGGTATGTATGGTGTAGGTATGGATATTGTCTATGTAGTTGGTATGTTCTTCTAGTGTGGATGCCAGATAAGATGTTGATAGATAGTCTCCGTGTCTTCTCTCGTCTCTTCTCTCGGCTAAAGTACAGGACAGTACATAGATACAAAGGAACGCTCTCACCCTGAATGCTCCGTCTGCTTGAGTCTGTAGATATATCCGTTTTTTGTAAGGAAAATTGTTCACCGCTGTAGCACTGTACTTAAACCGATCACTATATATTGTCAGCTTAGACTGAATGTTCTTTGCTTTTTTTTTTTTTATAACGTTCCTAATTCCATCCTGGAAACAACATCGATTTTCTAGTATTTTCTATTTTGTCCTGTAAAAGTTCTACACTGGATAGTCCTTAATTTGTATAGACACTTGGTATGCGCCTTGCAACTCTTCGATACTGAGTCATTTTAGTCTTTCTATTATGTTACAGGGTCTTCTATTTTCCGTTCTCTGTCATCCTTACTTTTTACGATGACACTTCTTTTCTCTCCTTTCTTATGCACAAGTGTCGTGCTTTATTATTTGCAAGTGCTTTCTTTGGGGTTATCAACACTGATTGATCTTTACCACAGCCATCTGTGTTATATCTTCGTTGATATGTCCCGCACTGGTATTGGAACCTGTGTAATAAAGATTTAATAATGAGAGCTGTGTCTGCTTAATATTCTTTCCTATGTGAGTGTCTTTTCCTCCAGCCGAAATGAAAAGGCTTCCGAAAAAACCCACTCTGACATAAGATAGAAGATTCACCCAACGTCTATACTATTCCTACTAGTATTTACTTGTACACGCTAAGCATCATCTATTCCCCTATGCTAGAAGATTACTTCACTGTGATTTACCTTATAATTATCCTTGTCTGAATTGGGAGTACTAATGCACAATAAATACACAAACGTTCCTCCGAACGCAGCACCACCCTTTTCATACTCCCTTGTCTCATGGAAATCCAGAATCACACTAAACTTCCACAAAGAAGTGGCCACTCTTTATAGGTCATTTTTGCCGCATAGTCCTTGACCTGGCTTGACACCTCAAGTCAATACTTCATTATCACCGTTAGTGGAAAATTACTGATCTGAAACTTTTCCGTTATTTATAAAACCCTCATTGTTTTGTTCCTTCACTCTGAGTCATCTAGACCGCAATATGCTGTGGAAATTTTCCTCAGTAACCAATCTCCACACCTCCTTATCAGCCCCAACTCTGGCGGCTCTTTTAACTCTGTTCCCGGTAGTTCATCATCCGCGTAATCAGCGCTGACTCCCTCTCCACACACACCTGACACTATCTGGGTTTTTCAATCCTGTCTTTATCACCTGACCGCGATACTGTCCAATAGTGCTGTCTGCCTTTGTCGCAAACCTATTTGTCCATGCGACAGTTTACCTGTGCTGTCTGCGGGCACTTCCGTATCTTGACCTATAAACACATGCGCCTGGTCACTCAACCCGACATTTCGTGATGTTTGTGACCAGTGACTTAACCTCGTCATCCTACACTCTCGTCGACCTGTGCCGCTGTTATTTCTACGTTAACAGTTCAATCCGTTAACATTGGGGGTCATTGACTCCGGTCACACCGTGGTTGGTTATCCTTACTGTTTTGTTTGTTAACCCTTCTCCTACCTGGTTAGTCGGTTTATAAGGTCGTCTATCTGGGAATCATTAACTCTCAGTATTCCACGACAGTGATTCACCACGGTTCAACCTCTTAGCTGTTATTTAGTTATTTACGGCCACAGTGAATGCCTTATCAATGTTTACGTGATTACTGGCAGGGAAAGTCCCATGTACTTTTCGGAATTTTCCAAATACAAGGAAGCAATGGCGGTTTCCAAGAAACTGTCTTTTCTTATCAATATATAGAGTTCCTTAGAAAGTGGCGTTTCAAATGAATAGTAGATGCAGCTGACGTGGCCGAAAGGATAAAGGCGCTCACTCTTAAACTACCGGTGCGCTGATGGCGAGGTGCCAAAGACCCTCACCCCCCCCCCTCCCCACACACACACACACCAGTATCTCCCTCAGCATGTAGCGACTGACAACACCGGTTCTATGTTGGTTGACTATTCGTCTTTGGCTACCAGCATTGCGGAAAATATAAGGAGAAATGAGAAAACAATACTTTCTGATCAGAAAACTGTCTGTGTCCTGTTCTTGTGAATGGATGCTAACATTGGACAATGAGGAACGAAACTGTCGGGGAAGGTGAAGCGTTTTAGCGTTTTAGTCAAATGAAATCAGTTGGACCAAGAACCGACATAACAGCACTCGGTCTTTCCCATACGTGATCAGTGTTCATCTGCAACAGCCAGCGAAGAGTTCCAATACTAATGGTACCAGTAGCAGTCTGATTATGCTTCCGTCTGGCCTTTCTTCGGAATTGTGAGTGCCAGCCAAATCCTCTGGTCACTCCCTACAACACCATTCTCTCTTAGCTGTGATATGTCTGTTCTTCAGCATTATACCCACGATTCCAAAGGGCCCCGACCACACCTGCCTTATCATGCACCATTACCCCACCTAGTGGTGCAGACCCAACCAATCTGTCCGCCTGCTCGTTTCCCACTACACCAGCATGTCTTGGGAAAATAATCCAGCAGATGCTCCCTAATTTTGTGTAGGCCTGCTACTCTACCCGAAGCATGCCTGTCTTCACCTGTCTCATCTTACTTTGTAAGTCAGTTACAATATGAGTGTGCTGTTTCTCCTCCAGCCGCGGAAATCCGCCGTGACTGCCTCCACCTCCATTTTCAGACTAGATGTTGTGGCATCATATGCCAAGCTCTCCTGTACCAAACATTGTCCACAAACTTTTGCTACGAACTCCCAGGAACTTCTTTTACCTCATAGCACAGAGCCATCCATGTAGATGATTACATTGCCTGGTAGTGAACTGTCATGGATTAATTGTTGCACCTCGCATCCAGCACAGCCTGTCGGGCAACCCCTGCATTACCGATCCTATGTTATTATGACCTTGCACAATCTGACTTTTCCACTGGCATTCTGACCCACTCCTCTCCTTTCCCAATGTTCTCAAGCATGCACACTTCTCTGATTGTGTCCTCTGCCTGAGCCATCCACCATTTCTCATGATCAGTCTGTGGCACTTAAGAGGGTCTGGGTTCTCAACCTTTTGTCGCCCATGCACCCCTTCACTATATGTTCAGAATGTCACCCGCCCCCCCCCCCTTCTTTTCGTATTTTCTCCCTATAAATTCCCCCACCCCTACACAGTATACGTAAAAATGGAAGCTAAATTTAATAACACATACTAGAACAAGTCTAGACGTCTACATAAAACGTGATTTGCAGGTCTACTTACGTTACAAAACGAATTTCTGAAGAGCTAGAAGGACAGAATAATAAAGTATGGGGGGGGGGGGATATCAAGTAATTGGTTCTTGTATTAACGCGACCTTGAAATAATCTTAACTCCCTCCCCCCACCGGAATCCCTAAATCCCCCCCCCCCCCTGGGGATGGGGAGGGGGAATTCCCCACCGGTTGAGACCCAATGGTCTAGGGCTTCATGCAAAAAGGGGGGGGGGGGTGCCCCTTGTCTGTAGCCACTCTGAGATATGATTTGGCCCGCAGCACCCCGAGCCTGTCTGCAATCGTTGGTACAATTAACTCTGTCTGAGAAGGTACTAACCAATAGAAGCAAATACAAGCAGAGAAAGATAAACGTGGAACGCTTAAATAACTGAGGCAACAAATAATAAGCTAGGCAACATTACCTTCATCAGCATACCAGAGCCGTTGTCTGCTCTAGACCAGCCACCTGAAGTAGTAGTAGTAGTAGTAGTAGTAGTAGTAGTAGTAGTAGCAGCAGCAGCAGTAGTAGTAGTAGTAGTAGTAGTAGTAGTAGTAGTAGTAGTAGTAGCAGCAGCAGCAGCAGCAGCAGCAGCAGCAGCAGCAGCAGTAGTAGTAGTAGTAGTAGTAGTAGTAGTAGTAGTAGTAGTAGCAGTAGTAGTAGTGGTAGTAGCAGCAACAGTAGTAGTAGTAGTAGTAGTAGTAGTAGTAGTAGTAGTAGTAGTAGTAGTAGTAGTAGTAGTAGTAGTAGTAGCAGCAGCAGCAGCAGCAGCAGCACCAGTAGTAGTAGTAGTAGTAGTAGTAGTAGTAGTAGTAGTAGTAGTAGTAGTAGTAGTAGTAGTAGCAGTAGTAGTAGTAGTAGTAGCAGTAGTAGTAGTGGTAGTA
>JACEFZ010017803.1:12500-28837 GCA_014155875.1 Cepaea nemoralis
GTTTGTGTTTGTCAAAAACAGCCAATGCATGTTGGGGTTGGCGTCCCGTAAAGAACATGCAACTAACTGTTACCATGCACAAAGAGAACAATCGTTGTTGATTTTACATCTCATGTTGACAGACTGTTAAGAATCTTCTCTCATTGTTTTCCTTTATATCTTCTTCCACATTCGGACAATTTCAGTGATTACTTCTTCTTCTGCGTTCATCCGGAGTTTTCTTTTTCTTTTCCGGGCGTGATTGCGTTGTGCCTGTTTACAGCAGAGCTGCGTTCTTGCGCCGTTAAGCCGACACATCCGACTTCTGCGGGCAGTTGTTGACCGGGTTAACCTTCCCGGATGTCAGTGATTATGTATTGGGTATTTCTGCCACATTGTTATTCATGTATTCACTTCATGTGATATATAACTCTGCAGTATGCACCTGACGAGATGCAGTAAAAAATATCAGGCAATAAATCATGCAATATACAGAGTGTTTGTAGAGTCTCACTACACTTTGTACGTAGAACAAGTTTGACAAATGAAGTACATGATGTCATTAAAAAATGTGCTAAAATTCATTAAATTTGTTACAATAGTCACCGCTATGGTCTAACACTGTTGTTGGGGAAGCTAGAAAGTACCAATGAAGTATTAATTATAACAAATGTTGGAAGTGTCCACCACGAGCTTCAAGACATGACTGTACACGTCTCTTCATATTGTCAAATACCTTCTGCAACGTGGCTGTTGTTATTTCTTGAATGGTAATTCTAATTGCTTCTTTCAGGTCCTCAATTGTGTGTACATTATTTTTGTAAACATTTTCTTTCAAGAAACACCATAGAATTACTCCAGCAGACGATAGCCTACGGGACACCCTTGGGCAAGGTGGAGTACCCGTTTAGCCCCCCGATCAGGGTTACGTGAAGCCATGGGTGCAGGTGGTGGATGAAGATGGAGAGCAGCCGACAGATAGTTGTAGGTTATGGTCTCCACCTTCACGACGGTAGGCAGAGGATCTCCTTTTTTGAGGAGACAATGGCTACGGTCACTGACCAGTATGGTCACTGCTGGGAAGGAAAGCAATGGCAAACTACCTTCTTTACACATGCCAAGAAAATCATGTTGTGTTCACTTATCGATAATCAGAGAAACGGCGTAAATGGGTGCTCCATAGGAGCAGCCTCGCCCGGTAGGGATAGTCATGCGCACCAGGTGACTCCAGACCGTCAACAGGCTACTAGGTGCAAAAGATTAATATAATTGAAAGTAGGAACTTGGAATGTTAGAACAATGAATGCAGATGGAAAGTTGGAGGACATCAAAAAAGAAATGGAGAGAGAGAAGATTAACATATTAGGAATATCGGAAACGAGATGGAGAGGAGCAGGGATAAGGACAGGAGAGGATTGTAAGATTATTTACTCGGGGGGAGAAGAACAGCAAAGAGGTGTAGCCATTATATTAGATAAGCAATCATCAAATTCTGTCAAAGGATATTGGGCTGTGTCAGACAGAGTTCTATTAGTAAAATTAAACGGAAGACCTTTTAAAATAAATGTAATTCAAGTATATGCCCCAACAAGTGAAAGCAGTGAAGAAAGTATAGAGGAATTTTATAATGACATGGAGTCTGCTTTGAAGAACTAAAAAATCAGAAATAAATATCATAATGGGTGATTTCAACGCAAAAATAGGAAAGCAAAGCGATGGATGCAGTGTAGGCAACCATGGTTTGGGAGAGAGAAATGAAAGAGGTTACAGACTTGTAGAATGGGCAAAAGAACAAGAAATGGTTGTAGGAAACACCTGGTTTAAACAACATCCTAGAAGATTATGGACATGGAGGAGTCCAGACAGCAGGTTTAAAAACCAGATAGATTACATCCTGTTAAGCAAAAGGTTTCGAAATGCATTAACAGTTGTAAAAACAGTTCCAAATGCAGACTGTTACAGTGATCACAGATTAATTACTGGCACATTGAGGGTAAAGTTAAAGAAAGTCAAGTATACAGCAGGAAACCCTAAATATGACTTGTGCAAATTGAAAACTGACAAAGAAATACAAGATAATTTTAAAATAGAAGTAAAGAACAAATTTGATGTATTGTCTGATCTAGAGATCCTATTTCAAGATGTAGATGATCAATGGGAAATGCTGAAGAATTCAATCAGTTGTGCAGCAGAAAAAACTATTCCAAAAGTAAAGAAAGTGGGCCGTAAGACATGGATGACTGAAGAAATTTTACAACTAATGGAAACAAGAAGACAGAACAAAAATAATCCTGCCAAATATGAAGAAATTCACAGAAAAGTCAGAACCTAATGTAAGGAGGCTAAAGAAACATGGCTTGAGAAAAATTGCAGAGAAATTGAAAAACAACACAACAGTAAAAATGCGAAACTAATGCACAAAAGAATTCAGGAGATTACTAATCAAAGAACACGTACATCAGCAGGCTGCCTAAAGACAAAAGATTGAAGAGTCATAATAGAAAAAGATCAGATTTTACATGTATGGTCAGATTACGTGAAAAACCTTTATGACGTTAACAGAGACGAACAATATATTGTTCAAAATAACAATGAAGGGGCAGCAATTTTGAAGATGGAGGTTCAGAATGCTCTTAATCATATGAAATCTGGCAAGACCCCTGGTCCAGACAGCGTCACAACAGAAATGATTAATGCTTTAGAAGAATATGGAATAGATAAAGTTACCAGTCTGCTTAATACAATATATGATACTGGAAATATACCTCACGAGTTATGTAATTCTGTATTTATTGCAATCCCAAAGAAATCAGGAGCCTTGGAATGTGATCAACATCGAACAATTAGTATAATGAGTCACATCACGAAGATTTTGCTAAGAATTATCATGCAAAGAGTTAGGAGGAAAATACAACCTGAAATAGGAGAAGAACAATGTGGGTTTGTAGTAGGCAAGGGTACAGTAAATGCTGTGTATATACTGAGAACCGTAATTGAACGTTCTATAGAAGTAAACAAAGATCTACACCTTTGCTTTATTGACTACACAAAGGCTTTTGATAAAGTGAGACATGTCAACATGATAAGGATGCTTGAAGATCTACAAATTGATGGGAAAGACCTTAGACTTGTAAAAAACATATATTGGAAACAACAAGCTGCCATAAGAGTTGATAATGAAGTAAGCCAATATCAGCCTATTAAGAGAGGTGTGAGACAGGGATGTGTAATGTCTCCAGATATGTTTTCCCTGTACAGTGAAAATATTTTCAGAAATATTGAAAATATGGAAGGAATCAACATTGGGGGACGATGCATCAATAACATTAGATATGCAGATGATACAGTCTTGATTGCAGACAATGAACAGGACCTGCAAAATTTAGTAGATGCGGTTGTTACACACAGTGAACAGCAAGGGTTAGAATTAAATTGTAAAAAGACACAGATTATGGTCGTCACTAGGAAGAACGAAATACCACAGTGTAATATACAAGTAAATGGGAATATTCTTCAACAAGTGAATAGGTACAATTATCTCGGAACAGTAATAACATCTGATGGGAGATGCCTTGAAGAGATTAGAACAAGAATCGCCATAGCAAAAGTAGCCTTTAGCAAGATGAAAAACATACTGACCAATAAAAAGATGTCAATTGAAACGAGAAAAAGAGTGTTGAGATGCTACATAGAACCTGTACTTTTATATGGATGTGAAGCTTGGACAATGAGCAGCCAGGCTGAAAAACATCTGATGGCTGTAGAAATGTCGTTTCTGAGGAAAATGCAAAGAATACCATGGACAGCCAGAAAGACCAATGAACAAGTCCTTCAAGAAACAAATGAAGATCGTAAACTGATCAGAAACATTAGACGTAGACAGTCACAATTTTTTGGGCATGTTATGAGAAGAAATGATTTGGAGAACTTGGTGACAACTGGTAAGATCGAGGGGAACAGACCAAGGGGAAGACCTAGAAACAAGTATCTGGATGGCTTGGCCACGTGGCATGGTCGAGACAGAAACACGGAACTGATCCACGACTCTGTTGATCGAGTGAGATGGCAGAACATGACCGCCCACGCTTACCGGCATGGCACATGATGGATGGATGGAGACGATAGCCATTCGCTGCATATTGCTTCACGTGGGACTGTGGAGCACATTTTTTGATGACGTCTTGTACTTCATTTTTCAAACTTGATCTACATACAAAGTGTAGTGAGACTTTACAAACACTTAGTATTATTTAACATTGGAATTAGATATAATCATACACGGGGCTTAGTAGATCCGCCGCCGGGAGTAATGCATGACTCAGGGTCCACCCGGGCAGGAATGTTGGACATGTGGAATGTAGACTAACACGAAAAGTGGAGATCGGATCCTTTGTTAGCCTCGCAGACGTGGCTTTGTTGTAACTCGCAAGGCAGACGACAGTAAACCACAGCGCGGCAAAATCGTTGGGGTAGACGATGACAATTGTTGATGTTGACATCAGCTGTGTAAATAAACGTCAATTATCTCTTTATACGTCCGCCATGCGGCGTATGGGGTGCAAGATACCAATCCCAGGATTTTGATATATCAGTCGCCACTCGATAGGTGATCTGGTCGAAATAACGCCGACCGCCTTTCTGTCCGATAAAATTTTCTGGTACCCAGTTATGCGTCGTCTACTGGTAGTTCAAGTCAATTTAAATCAACAACAACATGAATACCCACTTCCCTAGGGTTCAAACACATGGCCTCAATGCCGACAAGCAAAAGTGCTAGCAACTGCGCTATCGGGGTTAATAATAATAATAACAATAATAATAACAAACGCGGAAGTGTTCAGGTAATGTCAGAAAGGTTTCTGTTTCGTTCTGTCGCGGCTCATATTTTAAACCACACACTCACACAAAATACTAATAAACATATACCATCAAATCTGCCACCCCCGTCCAATCAATATCAAACCAACACACAAACCAATCCACCAACCGATTGATCACGAAATCAACAAACCAACCACAGAACCAACCAAGAAAGCAAAACATCTACTAACCAAACATTCAATCAAACAAACACAAATATAAATTTTTAAAAACCTATCAACACACTAATAAACCGACTAATATAACAACCAAGCAACCAGGACGGTGCCGTACTATGATACTGAGAGATTGTCGCATCAGGGTGCCGTACTATGATACTGAGAGATGGTCGCATCAGGGTGCCGTACTATGATACTGAGAGATGGTCGCATCAGGGTGCCGTACTATGATACTGAGAGATGGTCGCATCAGGGTGCCGTGCTATGATACTGAGAGATGGTCGCATCAGGGTGCCGTGCTATGATACTGAGAGATGGTCGCATCAGGCGGCACCGTAAGGGGCGGCATTTTTAAAGGGAAAAAAAAAACATTTAAGGGGTGGCATTTCGAAGACTTGCATCATACTAAAAAAATCTACCGCACGGTACTGCAACCAACCAACCAAATAACCAACAGAGAAAACAAAAAAATCAAGCCACTCGACAAACAACTAATCAAGTAACCAACCAATCACTGACCGACCAAGAAATAAGCAAACCTACCGATCAATAAATTACACAACCAACCACAAACCAATCAACCGACCGACCAAGAAACCAACCAACCAAACAACCTCAAACTAACCCATAGCTGGCCCTTGAAACGTGTCAACGAGAATCCAAAGAGAAAGAAAACACGACAGGGACAATGAAAACCTCTCTGGTGCTTGACCAGGTAACACGGCAAAA
This sequence comes from Cepaea nemoralis, assembly GCA_014155875.1. Taxonomy (NCBI): domain Eukaryota; kingdom Metazoa; phylum Mollusca; class Gastropoda; order Stylommatophora; family Helicidae; genus Cepaea; species Cepaea nemoralis. The sequence goes on from JACEFZ010017803.1 coordinate 18,248, forward strand.
TGTACCGAGTGGGGACTGCTATGGTAACAGATTTACCCATGTAAAGTTATAGGAAGTTAGTGAACCATGACGTCCGTGGCATTCCTCCAGACCTACCTGCTGGCTCACCTGGGTTTTACCTGATCGTCTACTTGCGCGGTCAGCCCAGCCGAGACAAAGCGTGGAGAACATGGAAAATTGTTTAGGGTGGTATCCAAACCACACATATAGGACACACACACACGGACTACCGCACACACAATGACTTGACACAGCAAGGAATTAGCATAAAGAGAATGAGAACACGGGCGATTGGCTTCTGGTTTAGAATCACTTTCACTGCACGCAGATATCACGATGCGTGCTCCAGTGTTTTCCCTTGATCACACAAAGGGGAATCTCTGAAAAGTGCACAAACTCCGCAGCAGGGATCGAAATATGCTTATACCAAAATTACAAATGCTTTGAGTATTACTTTATTGCGAGGGTTTTCTAGTTGGAAATTTGCAATGAATGAATCACCAAGAAATGTAAAATATAATTATCTGAATGAATTCCCCCAAAAATCGTATGAATGATTCACCAAAAAAAAACGAGAAGTGGAATCGGTTAACTATACTAAGCACGATCATTAGTAACAAAATGGATGTTGAAGCCAAAACTTTCTTAAGTTATTTTAAAATAAGCTTATTTTGAAATTTAGCGAAGGCTTCCGCCTGTTGGGTCTGATCTTTTCGAAATCCAAATGTCGAGGTATTTTTAACAGGCACGCTGGTGGGTACTTCGAGTAAACAAATTCCAGTGAATGAAGAGGTGAGCAAAAGGCGTTGTTGACGTCGACACACGAAGAGAAAACCTGCTAATAATTTAACTAGAAAGTCCTTTCTGTGGAACCCACCGAGTACGAGAAACAGAGAGAGACCTGACAACACATGGAGGTGAGAATTGGAGACAGAGATGAATAATGTGTGGAGGACATGACGACAGGTGCAGCAAGATGATAGGGGTGTCTGGCATGAGTATGTTGAGGGGCATATTCCCCATTGTTAGGTAGTTAGTTAGTTAGTCGCAGTTCCAACTTCACAGCAACGGGTCGTCCCCATTATGCTCCGTTCCTGTGCCAGTGAATATCACACAAAACGCTCCCGACTGCCCAATGTGAAAAATGGAAAAGACAGGAGTCTCGACAAACAACAGCCCGCACAAATACACTGTGCATAATGCTGTCACCAGAATGTCAACACATCATTGTTAGGTAAAAGGGAGGAGGAGGAGAAGAAGAAGAAGAAGAAGAAGAAGAAGAAGTAGAGGAAGAAGACACTCAACCAACGTATTCCAAGCCATCCTATCCTTAGCTAGCACATGCAGCTCTATCCGTGCCCTCCCAATATTATTCATTGCTGTCCCCGCTTCTCTTCTGCGTGGTTTTTGTGTGTCTAACACTATTTCTGAACCCTTGTGGATTCCATATCATCATCATCATCATCATCATCATCATCATCGTCATCATCATCATCATCATCATCATCATCATCATCATCATTTGCCGTGCCAGCTGCCATAGGCGTTCATGTCTCTCCACAGATCTGGGTCTTTGGTGTTCTGCCACCGTCTCAATCTATCCTACATCATTTCTCTTGGTCGGCTTCTGCCTCACTTCCCCTCGATCTTTCCAGTTGTCACGATGTTCCCCAATGCCTCTTTTCTCATCACATGACCGAAGAAAGCTGTTTGTCTCTTTCTTATTGTTGTATATAGTGTTTCAGGCAGTTGTTGTTAGTTACTCTGGCAGTCCAAGGAATTCATAACATTCGTCACAGGAACCACATCTCTGTTGCTTCCAATGTCTTCCTTACTTGATCATTTATGTTCCAAGATCCACTACCATACACTAAAACATGTTCTATATAGATTTCAGCACTCTCGTACATTCAATGATAGTGAGTTATTGCATAAGATATTTTTCATTTTCTCAAATGCAGGTTTTGCTTGCCCTATTCTGTTCTTAATCTCTGTTGTGCATCTTCTATCTGATGTTATAATTGCCCCTAGATATTTAATTACAATAAAAGCCTTTCTATTTATACTATTCTCACGTTTTCTCAGTGTGTCTTTTCCAGCGCCAGGTCGGTTATGTTTTCACCTCTTGGTTCACTGGTATTTGTCCAACCTGCCTTAATAGCCTTACGACATGCATGACATGTTACAGTGTGGCGGTTCTTGGCTTCCTTTGAAGGCCCAAATACACACGGGCTGATACCATCTACAAGAACATTCTTAGCCTGTTTTTTTTTAATTCTTTTATGCAAGAAACTATCTCCCCGCTCCCTAAGAACCACATTTCAAAAATCACCCGGTGATAAATGGCTGTCAGTGACATTGGACAGCGGTCGGACCCCGCCAAGGCAGCAGACGACAAGCGGACAAGCGCGAAGGCGGTCCATTGGTCTCCCCAACTTGGACAGAGCGCCACAAACCAGGCAAGTGAGAAGATTGCTGTTTATTCACGTCTGTACTCCAGCTACAATTATGGGATTGTGTGGCCTTTCCTTTCATTTCATCAGTGTGGGGCAACTGATTCTTGTTTGGATGTGATCTGTAACCTGTTTAACAGCGGTGATTCTTGGCGCCCTGGACTTCTGATGTGACGCCATTTGTATGTTTCACGTTGCTCGTTTTCTCAGATTTCGTTAACTTTTTATTGATAATGATGGATGTAATCGCAGACAGGTGGACGGACGCAACGACAGGCAGGTGTGTACATAAAATAGACAGACAATGATACAGTGTTATAGGGATTTAGGTAGACAGATGGACGGCCGGCCGGACAGGTAGGTGGGTATGTTTTAAGTAGAGATGAGGACAGACAGACAGGTCTTGCAGACACAAACAGACTTGCAGACATACAGATAGACTGACAAGATATGAATAAAATCAAAGCCCTGGATTCTGAGATAAGTAACACATTTGTTTTTATCTTTCCATTCTTCTCATTCGATTAATATGAGTGCATTCCATGTGTTTATATCTTCTTCTTCTTCTTCTTCTTCTTCTTCTTCTTCTTCTTCTTCTTCTTCTTCTTCTTCTTCTTCTTCTTCTTCTTCTTCTTCTTCTTCCTCTTTTGTTCGTTTGAAATGTGTCTATAACTGCAATGTTGTCTCTTGTATGAATTGATCTGTCCTTTTTATTTCACTCAGTAGTCCATAGAGTTTACGTTCCACTATTATTTCTGTAGTTTATATGATGTGTTTTGTGTATTTGTTTGCTGATGAAGGCTAGTCGCCGCAACGTCCTGTGTTTTCTGTAATTGAGTTCTGTAAAACTGCATTACTTTGTGTTATTTTAATTTTTAGACAGACCGACCGAAAGACAGACAGCTAATTATTAGACAGACAGAATAATTGGCAGACAGATGATAGACATACTGAAAATGTAATGAAAACATACTCGCAGAGGCACCTTAAATCCTCGTGTATCGGTCCTGTTATAATACAGACAAAGCTAAACATCCGGCTAGTGTTGTCTCTTCCACCGTATGTTACCATAGAGACACCTGGCAGTCTCGCTTGTTGTGTCTGGTCTGTTCTCCACCGTATGTTACCATAGAGACACCTGGCAGTCTCGCTTGTTGTGTCTGGTCTGTTCTCTTCTACTCTCATCATTGGACGCCATTGTTCATGTGGTGGAGGCAATGATGGTAACTGTAGATTCCTAAATCTACAAGTAATCCTGAGGTGAATGTTCCGAATACATTACGTGGTTAGAGTAGCCAAGAACGATTGTCTGGAAGAGGCTCATAAATGTAGAACATTATATAAATCTGTAGGAATGAGACAATGTTCTTTGGTTATACGAGTCGTATTTCTTTCTGTTCTTTTTTTTTTTTTTTTGTTATCGCTCGCTTTGAACTCAAGCATAGTCCATACATGTGGCACTTCAGGGCACTAGACTGAATTTTGTGTGTGTGGATGAGTTGCTTGTAATTTACGTCCTCAAGTCCAGAACTAGAAGTCAACATTTTAATCCAACTGACCGGTGTACAGATTAAACCCGTTGCCTCGACATCAGCACACCGGAAGTCTGAGAGCCAGCGCTCTAATCCATTCTGAACCACTGACCTCCAGCTGTGATCATATGAGAAGAGAGGCAGCTGAGAACAAGGTAACGGCTGGAAACATGATTGGTGGAAGAAGCAGGGGCAGGCCGGGAGAAATGAGGCTTGATGGTCTGAGACGATGGATGTTGGAATGCCATCAGTAGAATTGATTGAGAACACCAAGGTCCGAGGTTTGTGGAGAGACATAAACAACTACGTTATTTGGCAGGGCACTTGATGGCGCTGAAAAGCAATTCAAACACAAATTCCCGAATTAATATCAAGTTTTCAGGACACGCAGTAAATAACTTCATCAAGTATGTCATCTTCACTCCGACGGGTTGTGTGTGAGTCATCCTGGTCGTTTCATTCAACAGTTGTCTACCTTGTTAGTTGCATATCCTTTACAGGGCGTTGCAGTCAACACCAGCATATTTTGGTGTTTGATCTCTTGGCAAGTTTACGTTCAGTAGCTTGCCATTGCTTTCGGAACGACTGACACCCATACCATTTCGTAAAAAAAACAACGCAAAGCGGTCTGCTGCCAAACCGCCCGCAGCTGTGTTTCGAACGCGGGTATGCAAGATTATGAAATGCGCCCGTTACGGAGCCGGTCGTACACATATCTTGTACACTCTCTATAAATAATAATCCAATGGATGTCTACAATAATGCATGCACATCCATGCTTGCTGTATAAATGTCTAACATTCCTTGCTTTAATATTTTCTTTGATGATTCTTTGTATCTTAAAATCATCATCAACAGCATGTGCCATGCCGATAAGCGTGGGCAGCCTTGGTTCAACATCTCACACAATCACTAGTCGTGGGTCAGCTCAGTGTATTGTCCCGCTTATACCATGCGGCCACGCCGTCCATGAATGTATCTCTCCATTATTCCCCTGGATCTTTTCCCATCAGTTTTGCCAGTTATCACCAGATTTTACATTGTATTTCTCCTCGTAACGTGCCCAAATAATCTTGACCGTCTGCGTCTAATTTCTCGAATCAGTGTCCGGGTTTCATTTCTTTCTTGCAGAACTTCCTCATTGGTTTTTTTCTGTGGTCATGGTATTCTTTGCATTTTCCTCAGAAAGCACATTTTCACTGCCATTAGATGTTTCTCGTCGTGTCTCCTTATTATCCGTGTTTCACATCCATATAACAGTGTAAATTATATCTAAAACTTCAATATTCTTTTTCTCATTGCAATTGACAGATGTTATTGGTATATTTTCCAGTTGGCAGGGAGATATTTATACAGCAAACATGGATGTACATGTATTATTGTAGACATCCATTATAGAGAGTGTTGTTGTTTGTCCATCAAGAATGATGATGACCATTCATTTCATCCAGTGGGGTTGAAGGTGTGGAGCCGTGGGTTCTAAGATGGCTGATAAGGCCTATTTTGGCTCGAAATGTTCTTTGACAATGTGGACAAAGAATGCTTGACGTCTCTGGAGGAGGATTTCCTGCAGTGGTTTTTCTGTCCTGCCTTTTCTTCACAGCTCTTGCAGTCCTGGTTGCCTCACATATAACTGCACCTTTGCGCAATGATGCACGCCACGAATTTCGGTCTCTGGCTGCAGCCTCCCAGGTGTCATGATGAATTCCAAAAGCATTCAGTGAAATTTTCAGAGTGTCTTTAAAACGTTTCCTCTGGCCACCTTGGGAGCGTTTACCACAACGCAGTTCGCTGTAAAAAATTCGTTTAGGGAGCCTGTGATCTGGCATGCGAGTCAAGTGACCAGCCCAGCGAATCTGATTCTTCATCAGTAGAGTGTGGATACTGGGCATGGATGCTCTTTCTAGGACTTCAGTATCTGGAATCTTGTCTTGCCATTTAATCTTCAGTAGCTTCCTAAGGCAGACTGTGTGGAAGTGGTTTAATTTCCTAGCGTGTCGCTGATAAACAGTCCAGGTTTCACAAGCATATAGCAGTGTGGATAATACAACTGCTTTGTAGACTTTTAGCTTTGTTTGCAGGCTTATTCCAGTTCTGTCCCATACATTATTGTACAGTCTGCCAAAGGCTGCACTGGCCTTGGAGATTCTTGCATTCACTTCGTCATCGATTGTGGCAGCTTGTGACACGGTGCTGCCAAGATAGGTAAATTTGTCCACAACACTTAGTCTATGATCATTCACTTTGATATTCGGCACAGTGTGATTATTCCCTGGAGCTGGCTGGTACATAACTACTGTCTTCTCCAAGTTGATATTGAGCCCAAAGTTGGCACAGGCATGTGAGAAAGCTGAAACGTTATGTTGCATGTCCGCCTCTGAGTTGGCGTATAGAGCGCAATCATCAGCAAACAGGAGCTCTCTGACTGTGCCACTGTTAATTTTGGTTTTAGCTTTCAGCCTTCTGAGATTGAATAACTTTCCATCCATACGGTAGTTGATGTCTATTCCAATGTCGTCGTTCTCGAAGGCATTCATCAACATGGCTGAAAACATGAGGCTGAACAGTGTTGGTGCCAGGACACATCCTTGCTTCACTCCATTGGTGACAGGAAAGGGTTCAGACAGCTCACCATTTTCCTGTACTCTTGCCTGCATGCCGTCATGAAATAGCCGCACTATTTGGACAAACTTTCGTGGACAGCCATATTTTGCCATAATCTTCCACAGTCCTTCTCTGCTGACTGTATCAAAAGCCTTGGTAAGGTCAATGAAAGTGGAGAACATTTCACAGTTCTGTTCCTGACATTTCTCTTGCAGCTGCCTCGCAGCGAAAATCATGTCAACAGTTCCACGTTCTTTTCTGAAGCCACATTGACTCTCAGGAAGAAGACCTTGATCGAGATGGGCTGTGAGGCGATTGAGAAGAATTCTGGCGAGTATCTTCCCTGCAATTGAAAGCAAGGAGATGCCTCGGTGGTTGTCACAGGATTGGCGGTTTCCTTTACGTTTGTAAAGGTGGACTATTGACGCGTCCTTAAAATCTTGTGGCATGGTCTCGTTCATCCATATGTTTGTGAAGACTCGGTGAAGCTGCTCTGTTAGGACCGGCCCACCTGCCTTGTATATCTCTGCTGGGATGGAGTCAGGACCAGGTGCCTTGCCGCTGGAGAGTTGCTGGATGGCTTTGTTTATTTCCACTATGGTTGGCAGGTCATCAAGAGTCTCATTGGTGGGAACTTGAGGAAGGCAATTGATGGTTTCATCATCGAAGAAGGAAGTTGCATTTAAGATTTTGCTGAAATGCTCTGCCCAGCGTTGGAGGATTTCTTTCTTATCGGTGACCAATGTTCCCCCATCTGCACTGAGGAGGGGAACTATGCCTGGTGATGAAGGACCATAGACCGCTTTCAGTGAGTCGTAGAAGTTTTTCATATCGTGTCTGTCAGCAAAGCCCTGAATTTCATCAGCTTTGCTGCTCAGCCAGGAGTCCCGCATGTGCCGAAGTTTCTGCTGCACTACTCTCTGAATGTTCTTGAAAGCATCTTTTTTTGATGTTGACTTTGGGTCATTCAAATGTGCCTTGAGGAGAAGATGTTTCTCGGCCAGCAATTGGTTGATGTCTTCGGAATTTTCATCAAACCAGTCTTTATGCTTTCGGGGGGCTGGACCCAGGATTTCCATAGCAGTGTTGTAAATCGTGTCCTTTAGGGCTCTCCATTCTGTTTCTGTATCCTGTTTTGCTTCAGCATTGGGCTTGAGGCGGTCTTCCAGCATATTTTCAAACGACTGCTGCATTTTCTTGCTGTTTAGGCGGGTGACATTTAGCTTTGTTTGCATTTTTGCCCCTTGAGGACGCCGTGGTGGCCTGATGTGGATGTTCATTTTCGAGACAATGAGACGATGGTCTGTCCAACATTCGGCACCACACATGGATTTTGTCACTCGAACGTCTTGTCTGTCACTCCTCCTGACGATTACATAGTCAATGAGGTGCCAGTGTTTCGAGCGAGGGTGCATCCACGATGTCCTATTTCTCATGGGGAGACGGAAAATTGTGTTCGTAATCAGGAGATCATGTTCGGCACATGTCTGAAGGAGGCGGAGTCCATTGGTGTTACAATTTCCGACTCCATGCTTTCCAATAATGCCACTCCAAGAGGTGGTGTCCGTGCCTACTCTGGCATTGAAATCCCCAAGGAGTATAAGTTTGTCTCCTTTGGGAACAGATGTTAATACATTGTGCAGGTCCTCATAGAACTTATTCTTGACATCATCTTCGTTGGTCATAGTTGGTGCGTAGACACTCACAATGGTTGCGTGCTTCCTTCCATTCAGCAGAGGCAACTTCATGGTCATGAGCCTGTCGTTTACAGCCTTTGGAAATCCAGCTAATTTGCCGACCAGGGCCGACTTAATGGCAAATCCCACACCGGATTGGCGTCTTTCCTCGCTTTTCCTTCCACTCCAGAAAAATGTGTAGCCGGCACCAATTTCACAGATTTGGCCTTCTTCTGCAAGTCGTGTCTCGCTCAAGGCTGCAATGTCGATGTTGTACCTGCCCAGCTCTCTCCCAATCAGTGCTGTTCGTCTCTCTGGACCTGACGCGCCGTCTCTGTCAAGTAGGGTGCGTACATTCCAAGTTCCAATTGTTAAGGGAATATGGTTTACTCTTTTAGCTTTGCTTGTTTTATCTTTCTTTGTATGTCGACCGCAGTTTAGGGTACCCACCAACCGCGGCTAGCTGGTTAGGTAGTGATGAAGCAGACAATGTTTAGGGCACCTTTTCTAGCCCCTTCCTCATGCTATGGAGGTGAGCAGTGTGTTCCTATAGAGGGCTGCTCAGTCGCTCAGGGGGCTGCCGAATCCCACTGCTGCTCCGGTCAGTAGAAGACGACCATATGGCCTGAGCCGCCTGTGTGCAGGTCTGCGACTACGGCTGCCAGCGTACCCACGCCTGCCGCTTTGCCGCTCGCCCATCGCCACAGGGCTTGAAGGTGATATGTGACGTTGGATGAAAAATGACTTGCGCGATGACTTGGATTAAAGTGAGGAAGAGTTGCGCAATTCGTCGACCTCACTCTCTCGCCTGAGTCCATCTGAGTCCAGTGGCAAGACAAGTAAGAGAGTGTACAAAGTATGTGTACGGCCGGCTCCGTAACGGGCGCAGTTCATAATATCGCATACCCGGCTACTTGTCCCATAGCGACTCTTGTTCTAATCTCTACAAGACACATTCCATCAGATATTATAAACCTTTCCGAGATAGTTGTATCGATTCACTTGTTTAAGAACTGTCCCATTTACTTAAAGTCAATCAGTCAATCAACCAGGTGCCACCATGTCCACAATGAAAGTTGCCTTCAATGGATCTCCAACACTGTCTGTCTCTCGCCTTGATTGTATATTATGTCAGCCTGCTGTTCGTTCATCTCTTGATGTTATCTTCCCACTTGTTTCCTTGCCTACCTTTTGCTGTCTTGCCTTCGGCCTTACACTCCAGTATGATTTTCATGTCTTTTAACGTGACCTAAATATTTCACTCGCCTCTTTTACGTTTTTTGTTTTATTTCTTTCATCAACTCTCTTTTCATTCCCTTGGAATAGCAATTTAGAAATAATACCAAAATTATAAAAACTACAACCGAACCCTAACGAACATGTTTCTCTTTTCCAGGAACTAACAGCTTGACCACCAAGCGAAGACAGCAAGAGAGAAATCAAACTTGTGGAACATTTTTCTCTTGATTTCACCGCCACAATGGCTCGAGCCGTTTGCTTGGAGTTTTTGTGTTTCCCCGTTGTAATCCTGGTGCTACTTTTGTCAGTCCTGTCCCAATGTCAAGGTTATTCTTCTCAGCGTCGGCACAACCCTCGAACATGTAGGGAGGCAGGGATGTGCTGTCAGGGGCAGAACAACACTTGTTTTGTGTTCGGCCAGAGAGTGGATCGATCCAGAGACTTCGATAGATGTTTTTGTGACAGTAACTGTCTCATAATGGGCGACTGTTGCGTGGATTATCACCACACTTGCAAGAGTAAGATTCTAGTTGTGTTTGTCTACAGTTGAGATAGATGTTTTTGTGACAGTAACTGTCTCATCATGGGCGACTGTTGCGTGGAATATCACCACATTTGCAAGAGTAAGATCCTAGTTGTGTTTGTCTACATTTGTCGTTGAGCCGCGGTGGCATAGTAGTAAGTATGTTTGGGTGCGAGATAGTGGCCTGGATTTGATTCCCAGCATAGGCAAAATGACTAGTATTCCAGACCCAGTGTAGCTCTGGAGTTAAACCAGCCTCATAATGATTGGTTAGTTAGTTGTATATCCTTTACATGACGTCATATTTATTGGTACCAGACAATATTCAGGATTTTCTATGAATCTATACACAGAAGCCACAGGCAAAAGGCTGCACGATTTATTGCCTGACATTTGTCGCTACATCTCGTCAGGCGCATACTGTAGTATTATATATCATAATGGAAAAAGGTTAGTTACATATCCTTTTACAGGACGCCGCAGTCAACCTCATCAATTTTGCTGTTGTGACCTCTTGGTAAGTGTACTTTCAGTAGTTTGCCATTGCTTTCTGAACTTTTGGG
>JACEFZ010017804.1:0-62134 GCA_014155875.1 Cepaea nemoralis
TTTGCTTCTGATGTTTCCCTTATCACTTGCGATTTGAATGGACTGACATAACTTGATCCAATAATCATTTGCACACTGCCTAGCAGCCTTTTGCACATGCTTCCTAGCTTGCTTTAGCTCACTCAGAGTGTTACGCATTGGTCTTTCCTTGTTTCTTAAGGGAGCTATCTTCTTCTTATCAATCAAGGGCTGCAGAGTCTGGCTGTTTGCCGCAAACCAGTCCTGCCTCTTATGATCCACTGTGCTGTAAACCCCTAAGGCAGTTTTATAAAGAGTTTCCTTTAGTTGACCCCACTTTTCACTTACTGTACAATTTTCTGGTGTATCAGTGAAAGCGTCTTCAAGTTGCTGTTGAAACTGAAAGCACTTTTCAGGATCGTGAGTGTTAATAATATTAATCCTGGGGCTAGATTTATGTTTAACTGTGTAGATTCTATTTGGTCTCAGTCTAACCCTTGCAACAACCAAAGAATGATCCGTATCACAGTCTGCACTGTGGTAACTTTGAGTCAATGATGTATGGTTCAGATGTTGTCTCCGTGTGATGAAGTCCAGCTGGTGCCAATGGCCGGATCTTGGATGTTTCCATGTGACCTTCTGCAGCTCTTTCATCCTGGAGAAGACTGTAGTTATGTACCAGCCAGCTGCAGGGAATAATCACACTGTGCCGAATATCAAAGTTAACAGTCATAGACTAAGTGTTGTGGACAAATTCATCTATCTTGGCAGCACTGTGTCACAAGCTGCCACAATTGATGATGAAGTGAATGCAAGAATCTGCCAGGCCAGTGCGGTCTTTGGCAGACTGTACAAGATTGTATGGGACAGAACTGGAATAAGCCTGCAAACAAAGCTGAAAGTCTATAAAGCAGTTGTATTATCCACACTGCTATATTTTTGTGAAACCTGGACTGTTTACCATCGACACACCAGGAAATTAAACCACTTCCACACAGTCTGCCTTAGGAAGCTACTGAAGATTAAATGGCAAGACATGATCCCAGACACTGAAGTTCTAGAAAGATCGTCCATGCCCAGTATCCACACTCTACTAATGACAAATCAGATTCACTGGGCCAGTCACTTGACTCGCATGCCAGATCACAGTCTCCCTAAACAAATTTTTTGCGGCGAGCTGCGCTGTGGTAAACGTTTCCAAGGCTGTCAGAGGAAATGCTTTAAAGACACTCTGAAGATCTCACGAAAAGCCTTTGGAATTCATTACGACCTTGGGAGACTGCTGCCGAAGACCGAAATTCGTTTTGTACATCATTACGCAAGGGTACAGTCACTTGTGAAGCAAACAGGACTGCAAGAGCTGTGAAGAAAAGACAGAACAGAAAAACCACTGCAGGAAATCCTCCTCCAGAAACATCAAGCATTCTTTGCCCACATGGTCAAAGAACATTTCGAGCCAAATAGGCCTTATCAGCCATCTTAGAACTCACGGCTCCAAACTTTCAACCCCACTGGATGAAATGAATGGTCATCATCATTCTTGATAGGCAAACACCAATGCGAATGTGAGTGAAAAGTTACGCCATTGCTGACAGATTTTATGAAGAATCATGAAGGAAAGGAAAGAGTTAGGAAGAAAATACAACCAGAAATAGAGGAAGCTAGAAGTTAACGGTACAATAAATGATTAGAGGAAGCTAGAAGTTAACGGTACAATAAATGATTAGAGGAAGCTAGAAGTTAACGGTACAATAAATGATTAGAGGAAGCTAGAAGTTAACGGTACCAATAAATGATTAGAGGAAGCTAGAAGTTAACGGTACAATAAATGATTAGAGGAAGCTAGAAGTTAACGGTACAATAAATGATTAGAGGAAGCTAGAAGTTAACGGTACAATAAATGATTAGAGGAAGCTAGAAGTTAACGGTACAATAAATGATTAGAGGAAGCTAGAAGTTAACGGTACAATAAATGCTATATGTATTATGTGCGTAATATTATATTTGGTAGAGTATCACCAGCACACGTTGATGTCATCAGCAGCCAGTTACAGTTACACTGACAAAGGCATGAGTGCGGTCAGATGAGGGTTCAATCCCTACATTCTCCACAAATGGCTGGGGGAAGAAAACACTGACCAACTATTGCTCCATGCAGTCAGGCCTGCACAAATGTGATCATCCAAACACTTCACATTCACACTGCATGTTCCTACCACAGCACTTGGTTTTTGTTTTTGGTTTCAATTACAATGAACAGCCAAATGGAAATTGAGAAACTAGGTCATTGCAAGCACAAAGTGAACAACAAAATCTATATCTCAATGCATTATCATTGATAAACCAGGATGGTCATGGTTCGCAATCTTATGCAATTACCAGTCATCGATCAGGTCTGTGTTCTTGTCTTTATTATGTCATGTTGCCAAGGCATCCAGGTATTTATCTCTTTGCCTTCCCCTTGCTCTTTTCCCTTCAATGTTGCCAGCTGTCACTACGTTTTCTAGTGTATGTTTCCTCATAATGTGGCCCAAAAATCATTGACTTAGAAACCACATCTCTTAAATTTCTCATATTGTCACTATACGTGTGCTGATATTACTACTGGCACCTGGTCGGCTTGACAGGCGAATGTTTGTTACGTTGTGTTTCCAAAAAAGGTAGTTGTACCTCTCTAGAGCACAAGGCTTGGGCTGAATTGTAGAGACCATGAGTTGTAGCATGATCCCTCTCTCGGCCTGCCTAGTTCACTCCAGAGACCATGTGTTGCCCATACAGCATGATCCCTCTCTCAGCCTGCATAGTTCACTCCAGAGATCATGTGTTGCCCATACAGCATGATCCCTCTCTCAGCCTGCCTAGTTCACTCCAGAGACCATGTGTTGCCCATGCAGCATGATCCCTCTCTCGGCCTGCCTAGTTCACTCCAGAGACCATGTGTTGCCCATGCAGCATGATCCCTCTCTCGGCCTGCCTAGTTCACTCCAGAGACCATGTGTTGCCCATGCAGCATGATCCCTCTCTCAGCCTGCCTAGTTCACTCCAGAGACCATGTGTTGCCCATGCAGCATGATCCCTCTCTCGGCCTGCCTAGTTCACTCCAGAGACCATGTGTTGCCCATGCAGCATGATCCCTCTCTCGGCCTGCCTAGTTCACTCCAGAGACCATGTGTTGCCCATGCAGCATGATCCCTCTCTCGGCCTGCCTAGTTCACTCCAGAGACCATGTGTTGCCCATGCAGCATGATCCCTCTCTCGGCCTGCCTAGTTCACTCCAGAGACCATGTGTTGCCCATGCAGCATGATCCCTCTCTCGGCCTGCCTAGTTCACTCCAGAGACCATGTGTTGCCCATGCAGCATGATCCCTCTCTCGGCCTGCCTAGTTCACTCCAGAGACCATGTGTTGCCCATGCAGCATGATCCCTCTCTCGGCCTGCCTAGTTCACTCCAGAGACCATGTGTTGCCCATGCAGCATGATCCCTCTCTCGGCCTGCCTAGTTCACTCCAGAGACCATGTGTTGCCCATGCAGCATGATCCCTCTCTCGGCCTGCCTAGTTCACTCCAGAGACCATGTGTTGCCCATGCAGCATGATCCCTCTCTCGGCCTGCCTAGTTCACTCCAGAGACCATGTGTTGCCCATGCAGCATGATCCCTCTCTCGGCCTGCCTAGTTCACTCCAGAGACCATGTGTTGCCCATGCAGCATGATCCCTCTCTCGGCCTGCCTAGTTCACTCCAGAGACCATGTGTTGCCCATGCGGCATGATCCCTCTCTCGCCTGCCTAGTTCACTCCAGAGACCATGTGTTGCCCATACAGCATGATCCCTCTCTCAGCCTGCCTAGTTCACTCCAGAGACCATGTGTTGCCCATGCAGCATGATCACTCTCTCAGCCTGCCTAGTTCACTCCAGAGACCATGTGTTGCCCATGCAGCATGATACCTCTCTCAGCCTGCCTAGTTCACTCCAGAGGTAAAGTACCACCCCTACATCTGGAACAAGACAAGCTGCAGAAGCTGCCAGATCAGTAAACCAGTGCTCTAACTGTCCACCTGCCGGAGCTTCCGTCCTAAACCAGTTGCCGACCAAGACTTAGGGCCTGGTCTGCCTTGCCATGACATTTAGTCTTTAGGTTGCATGTCCTCGCACTAGGGTAAGGCTTGTACCCACCCAATTGCACTCTGCCGCCCGAAGTCGTTGGCACAATGTGCAGTGTTGGGTTTGATGAGCAGTGCCCAACATTCAGCGCTAACAGAAAGCAGGTTGTACCGTCCACAATGATACGGTAGCTCGGGCACATCTAAGACCTGACAGATGGCTGATATTGTCCGTCTTTGTTATAAATTTTTAATACAACATATTTTTTCCAGTGCACGAGCTTTACACCTGTTAAGTTCTTTTCCATCAGTTTGTTGATGTGCAAGCATTTTTATTTATGTCAACATGTCTTACTCTATCAAAAGCCTTTGTGTAGTCAAATGTTCTGTTAATGTTCTTAGCAAATCATCATCAAGTGGCATGTCCTGTACAGAACTTTATATCCCCATGCCTTTCAACAATCCTCTCTGATACAAGCCAGGTGTCCCGCCCCTGCTGCTGCCATGTGTGAATGACCCTCCTTGGTGATTCTTGTTCCAATCTCTTCAAGGCATCTCCCATCAGATGTTATGACTGTTCCAAGATAACTTTACCGACTCACTTGTTTAAGGATATTCACATACTCATCCTCAAACGTGTATTTAACACATCCTCAACTGAAGAGAGTTAGTTGTGTGGTGATAATTGAGAGGAGGTGAGTTAGATGTGTGGTGATCATTGAGAGGAGGTGAGTTAGATGTGTGGTGATCATTGAGAGGAGGTGAATTAGATGTGTGGTGCAGCTGACTTTATTGTCTCTAAATTCTCTGAAGTGGACATTGCCAGATAAAAAGCACTATGACCTCTCACTCCTGACTGACTGGCAGGTTTCATTACTTACGCCATGGGTTATCAGAGTTCAACTGTAGATAAACTCATGGAAAACAAAGTGATTCAGCCATTGGGGATCCCTAGTGCATTATGATTCCACATTGCTAGATTAAAATATTTATTCACCAAATCTGATCCATGTTTTGCAGGATTCTGTTTGGAGTGTTATGTGTGCCACAACCAGCCAGACAACAAGGACAAGTGCGTGAAAACATCGGTCCAGTGTGAGGAGGAACAGGATACATGCATGACCCACATTGAATGGCGAGGTTTGTGTCTGTAACTGTTATTTAGCAATTTTCTTTACAGAATTTATGCAAACAAATTGGGAGACAACTGCACAGTGAGATCAGAGTATTTATTCTTATCTAACTGAGACAGTTTGCCACGTTGGAAGTTGTAGTGTAGGAAATTAGATTTAGAACTTAACTAGGTAGCAATTTCAAACTCTGTACAGGATGTGGCTGGCTGGATTAGTATTTGTTCAGTCAGGTAAATATAGGAGATAAGTTTAGAATGAGACCAACCTTTGTTGTTTAAGCCAACAGGCAAATCATTCTTTACACTAAAAGCAAATTCATTATGTTGAAGGCAACAATCACACCATTAGGTTTAACTCAACAACCAAACCATTAAGTTTAATCCAACAACCAAACCATTATGTTTAATCCAACAACCAAACCATTAGGTTTAACCCAACAACCAGCCCATTAGGTTTAACCCAACAACCAAACCATTAGTTTTAACCCAACAACCAGACCATTATGCTTAATCCAGTATCCAAACCATTAGGTTTAACCCAACAGCCAAACCATTAGGTTTAATCCTGAACCTAAACCATTAGGTTTAATCCAGTAACCAAACCATTAGGTTTAATCCAGTAACCAAACCATTATTTTGAGACAAGAACTGATATTACAACACTTGAGACATTCCCATATGTTCTCTGTCCTCATCTTCAACAGCCAGTGAAGAGTCCCAATACTAATGGTAGCAGTGGCAATCATATTATTCTCTCCAGGCAGTGAAGGTATATCTGTTCTTCCACACTATACATATCATCCCAAAGGGCCCTGACCACGTCTGCTTTATCCTGCACCAATACCTCACACAGTGGTAGAGACCCAGCCAATGTGTCCACCGGCTCATTCCCCACCACCAGCATGTCCTGGGAAAAAGATCTAACAGATGCTCCCTATCTTTAATGTTTTAATTGAAGCATGACACCCTGTCTTCACCCTACTCAGCATGCTCCAAACCATTATGTGTAAGCCAACAACTCAATGATTGTGCTAACAGCTCACTGAAGCCAACGATCAGAACCCAACTTTCCCACGTCTGCCACAGACGAAGTCTCCTGTGTTGAAACTATATTCAGTGTTCGTAAATGTCACTCAAAAATTGCAAACCATAGCAAGGAAATAAAAGAAATGATGCAGAGAAACCCACATTATAGAGATGATGATGCAGAGAAACCCACATTATAGAGATGATGATGCAGAGAAACTCGCATTAAAGAAATGATGCAGAAAAACACACATTAAATAAATGATGCAGAAAAACACACATTAAAGAAATGATGCAGAGAAATACACATTAAAGAGATGATGCAGAGAAACACACATTAAAGAGATGATGCAGAGAAACACACATTAAAGAAATGATGCAGAAAAACACACATTAAAGAGATGATGCAGAGACACACACATTAAAGAGATGATGCAGAGAAACACACATTAAAGAGATAATGCAGAGAAACACACATTAAAGAAATGATTCAGAGAAACCCACATTATAGAGATGATGATGCAGAGAAATTCGCATTAAAGAAATGATGCAGAAAAACACACATTAAATAAATGATGCAGGAAAACACACATTAAAGAAATGATGCAGAGAAATACACATTAAAGAGATGATGCAGAGAAACATGCATTAAAGAAATGAGGCAGAAAAAAACACATTAAAGAAATGATGCAGAGAAACACAGTTTAAGAGACATTTGACAATAATCAACCAGTTATGTTTAGGACTAATTCAAAAGAGAACAAAGAAAGGAGAGATCATCAAAATACACACACAAAGTTAGTTGCATATCCTTTACAGGACATCACAGTCAACCCCATCATTTTTTGACTGTTTGCGATCTCTTGACAAGTTTTTGCTTAGTAGTTTGACATTGCTTTCTGAAAGACCAGCACCCATACCATTTTATGAAAAACCCAACGCAAGGCTGTCTGCAGCCAAATGGCTCGCAGCAAATGAACCTCAGTATTGCTGGTTTGTGTGGCAATAGTGCTAGATTGTGTGCAATAGTGCTGCCTGTGTGCAATAGTGCTGGTTGTGTGGCAATGTTTTGCTTGATTAACAGTAATATATTTAATTTATAGTGAATGTCACAAGTATTATTTGTCCATTTAACCCTTTACAGGGCAGACGCTTGTCCGTTTTGTAGCCCTGAACGGGCAAGATTTTTTCAGGTTCTGTAAAATTTCGGGTCGCGTTAGTAAAAACATCACAAATAAGGTGTTAGTCAACCGATTTTAGTAAAATAAACAACACAATGAAGGGAAAAGCATGCAGAATATGTTACTTACGTGATTGTTGCCAGTAATCCATATATGAACACAAATATTTACGAAATACGGCATGTTGTTTGTGATTTTCCGTCATCTATACGGTAATTTACAAACACATTTTCAGAATCATAATCACTTTCTTAAAGTCCGACTCACGACTGCTAATGCAAAGTAACGCTTTGCACTGATATCTAGCTCCGATTAATAATCAACTTCGTGCCCTTTAATGTCATTTAAATTGAACAGAGCGAAATCTCGGCTATCACTTGAAGAATCGCCGAAATCCATTTTGAAAAACAGCGTAAAAATCCCGAAAACTATCAAAAAAAGTCCGTTAAAGTCTGTTCAAAGTCATTTTAGCGCGTTTACAAATGGCGGCCACGTTGTCAAGCTATCGGCGAAAGTGAAAGTAGCGATCGGAAGTGTCGGAAAACTGAGAGATCGCATTTTTAAAACGACTAGTCATCAAAGACGCGATTGGGCGCTACGCCTGTTTAACGCATCGAACGCTATCAGGCGCTATGCCTGTTAAAGGGTTAATTAATGACATAATTTTACTGATTCTAGTAATTTACAACATTATGAAAGTCCACAATTTTTATTAAGAAATTCATCACAATGTTAATATAAATAAGCACCCTGTGCTGGCCAGACATCCTCTGACTATGCTGACAGTTCTGTCAACAGTTTACTCAGTGTGACAAGATCTGTTGGATTTTACTTGTTTTTCTTTTTTAACATTGTATCTTGTGAAAGAGCTTTTGATCAACTTTGAGCGAAATTATTTGATCTTCTTACAGCGCCAGATTTTTGGACACCTAGAAGTGAAAAGATTCACTATGTGCACAAGAGCTGTAACTCCTCCTCATACTGCGCCAGCCGACAGCGAGAAGTTGGTATCGCATGCATGAGGGATTGGTATAGAGACTGGCAATGTTACGAGTGTTGCCAAGGTGACAGGTGTAACTTTTACGTTACGGTAAGTGTTGCTTATTTTTATGTTTGTTCTAACATTTTGGTTGTTGACCTCACCTGGCAAGGGTCAGATCTAATTACTTTGTAGGGAACCATTAGGACAACACACTTCACACTAGTCTATACAAATTCTATGGATTCCCAAGGGATGTAGATCTTCAGGGTGAATCTTACATAGCTCCTGGCCGCAACCGTAGCTTTGAAGTCCTTTGCCAGGCCTGCATTGTAGCAGACTCATCACCTTCAGGTAATGCATGCTGTACCAATATCAGACACCACTTATCAACTAACCAACTATTCACATGATCATAAATAATACTTTTGAAACCTATCAAATAACAGAATGATGAAATGTTAGTCATATTGTCTGGTAAAAATAAACCAGTTGCCATAGCAACACCGTTCATTGCTTCCATCTTTAAGTAGTCTTTTTAGCTCACTACACATCAACCTACAGTCACATCTGATCAGTGGTTCATGAATCGCAACCAAATAAATATGGACACTTTTATTGCCTTTCCCGCCAGCTGTGAAATTTGTGGTGTGATTCGCTTTCTTAAAGCAGAACGTCAGAATGTGGCAGAGAGTAATCGTCGATTGTTTGATGTGTATGGTAAGGGATTGGTGCAGGAAATTCAGAGATGGGCATAAAGATGTGCATGATAACATTCATGTGTGACAGATGAACTCATTCAAACAGTCGACCAAGTCGTAGTGGAAAAGCACCATTTCACAATTTCAGATCTTTCTACAAAATTTTCACAAATTTCTAGGACTTGTCTGTTTTGAATTGTCACAGAGAGGTTAGATTACCACAAATTCTGTTCCTAATGGGTACCAAAGCAACTGACCGATGTTCAAAAAGTTCATAGAATGGACTCAGCTTTGATGTCTGTACTCATTGAGTGACATAGACAACACCTGCCGCCACAGTTACTACCCAGACATTTCCTTGTACCCATTTTAAGCGGGTCAGCCAGGGAACCAGGATCATTGTGAACAGTCCTGCCTCAAAAAGGATTTGACCACTGGACCAGCGGGAAAGCAAGGTAATACCTGCACCACTGCAGCCCCCAGGTAGCCAGATTTGTGGCTAAATAACTTGTCAGATTGGTGAATACTTATACGGTTGTGGTGGGCCAGGGTGGGACATGTGGAAATGTTATGGAATACTCATTTATGGTGGGATGGGGTGGGATGTTTGGAAATGTTATAGGAAGCTCATTTGTAGTGAGATAGGGTGGGACGTTTAGAAATGTAGGAAACTCATTTGTGGTGATACAGGGTGGGCCTTTTGGAAATGTTACAGGAAACTCATTTGGCTGGCAGGAATGATCCGATACAAATGTAACCAACTTGATTATGTAACCCACTTGAGCATGTAACCCGCTTGAGAAGAGTCCGCTTGAGACTAGAACAGTATCGTATGACTGATTGCTTTAAACCTGTTATTTTTGTCAGTGTTGTAATACACAGAATCTCTTCTCCTCAGCTTGGAGTGTCAGGGCTCTTCCCAAGTGTCTTGTTGCTGGTGACATCTGTGGCTGTCGTGTGGGCGTCATGGCGAAGATGAAGCTGTTGCTAACTACAGCAGTGTCATTATTGTTTGTACTATACTTTTTTTAATGTCATTGAGAAATTAGCCCACCATCCATAGTGCCTTTTAAAAATACTGACATGTCACTTCCTGTCTTGAGAATTATGGTCCTTTGTTTTCTTAATCCAGTTCTATTAGCCAATTATGTTTGCCGAATCTGATTCACCTTATGTCTACTAGCAGACTATTTGGCTGTTCTGTTTACCATAACATTTAGTATTAGATTCTGGTTACTTTTGTTGCTAATTTCCTATCTACTTTTAAATTTTCACCAAAATGTAAACAGAAGTCAACATTAAAACACATGCTCTGTTTTAGTTTCCATCGATCAACTGGTTATCAATTATTTCTTTGTCTTATCAAGCCAATGCAGTGATCAAAATTTTGCAAGCAGGTATGATTTAATATTGATAGTTTGTGATCATCTCTTGTAAAAATCTGCAGAATTTTAGATATAAGAAAAGTTACAGAAATGTTTGATGGTAATTTGGTTTACATAAAAGTGAAAGTTTACAACTTCAAATAGTGGTTACCTGTGATAAATCATAATGACTTGAGATCTGCGTGATTAGGATTTTCCACTTGTTATGTCTAAATAGCAATAAAAACAAGGTAGAAATAAAGCATCCATGACTGACACAAGCATCAATGTAGACATGACTGACATTGTGCAAGAAGACGGTGTTATGGTCAGAGATGTCTACTTCCAGTGTCAATTATTAGTGATGGCGTCATTCATGTGTATACATTATTTTTTAAATATTGTATGTATCATTACATTCCAATCCACTATTTCCATCTTTTAAGAATTTGAAACTGAATATTTTCTATATACAGTTTGTACGTCTGGTAAAATATGAAAACATTCCAGAATGTTGTGCTAATACATGATTTGTTTTTCATGGTTGTGCAGCTCACATCATCATTGAAGTAATTACTTCATTATTGCAAGTATAGAACATTAGTCAACACAGCAGTAGCAAACAGAACAACAGCAAACATAGAACAACAGCAAACATAGAACAACACAGGGCCAGGATATAATTTGTACTAGCATCCAATAACCTTGAAGTACACAAACTGGATATGTCAGGACAATTTGTGCTGGCATCCAATGACCTTGAGGTACACAGACCGGATATGTCTGGACAATTTGTGCTAGCATCCAATAACCTTGAAGTACACAGACCGGATATGTCCGGACAATTTGTGCTAGCATCCAATAACCTTGAAGTACACAGACCGGACAATTCTGACCCATGCACTCACAGTCAAAAAATCAGTGTTGCAACGTGTCTTCGGTCTACCCTCTCTGATTTCCAAGCTGTAAACATTATATACATATACACACTCTAAACCAGTGGTTCTCAACCTTTTTTGGCCCGTGCCCCACTTTACCATATGTTCAAAATGTCATCCCCCCCCCCCCCCCCCCCTTCGAATTTCCTCTCTATAAATCCACCTCCCCCTTTCCACCCTTACACATTATACATAAAAATGGAAGCTACATTTAATAACACATACTAGAACAAGTCTAGACATCAACATAAAACATGATTTGCGGGTCTACTTACATTATAAATCGAATTTCATTAGGGTGAGAAGTACAGAGCCGTAAAATTTAGAGGGAAAAACAATATCAAGTAACTGGTTCTTGTATTAACGCGATCTTGAAATAATCTTAATTCCCCCCCTGGGGGAGGGGGGAGGTGAGAATTCCCCACCGGTTCAAAACCACTTCTCTAAAGCATATCAGACATCTTCAGAACTCACTGCAATTTCCAATTTGTTTTGTTTCTTATTTTGTCTGATATGTTTTATATTTTGTTTGTGTGTAATGGCGAGATACTGAAGAAGAAGGTGGGTAGCCCATAGAAATGTTGCTACAGTGACTTTTTTCATTCCAACAGCACTGAATTATCTCTACATGTTTCATGGAATGATCAATGGCTATTCGTAAACAACATGCAATCTGAGACAACAACAAACAAGATCTTTACTCAGAGGTGCCCATTGTTAGGTCATGTGAATGTCGTATCAGTAATGATATACTTGGAGTTGGTCTCTTTCATTTAATGTGAATGTTGTATATGTAATGAAATTATTACTTGAAGTTTGAGACTTTCACTTGATGTCAATATTATATGTCAAACTTAACATTGGGATGTGCGAAGACACAGACATGTCACTTTAAAGTTGTTTATTCAACTTTCAAACGAGGCTCACAACAACAAGATTGGGCAAGTTACTTTAATATCTGGTGAATTACCCTCTTGAACTCTCTTACGTGACATCAACCGTCGCCTTATAGACTTCCATCGAAAATTGATCTAATACGTGGATCAAGAGACTTCATTATTTGTTGAAGTGACCTACAAATAGAACTAGGGTAATGCAGTCTGTCAGACTTGAGTGTTCATGTCATGAGAGACCAGGTCAGAATGTTAGGCATGTCTGCATGATCAGTTCTTAACCTTTCGAAGATAATTTCCATTCACTTGTTCATTCTATATGTTAGTAGCCTAGTATCTGCTGTCAACAAGTCAGTCCTGTCTGTTAGTTGTTCAGCATGTCCTCTTGGTCACAAGGAAGCACCCGGAAATGTCATGACTGTAAAACTTTAATGAGATGTACATCAAGAGAGTGTTGTGTACTGTATCATATTGTTATTTATATAGATCACTTCATTATTGTCTCTTTATATGAATATGCTTTTGTTACACAAATGATCATTCCATGTTATATATCAATTGTTATGGGAGTCCATGGTCTAACTGTCAGAGAGAGAGAGAATCATAAATCAGGACCATACAGAACTTCTACATTCTAGTTTAGTAGTGGAAAGACTCAACAGACAATAACATACATCCATACCCTTGAGTAGAAAAGGAAAGTCTACACAAGACAATAAGGTAAACAAGACTGTAAGGTAACTCTACATCCCAGGGTAGAAGAGGAAAGACTAAACAAATTTGTAAGGTACCTCTACACCCAGGGTAGAAGAGGACAGACTAAACAAGACTGTAAGGTACCTCTACACCCCAGGGTAGAAGAGGAAAGACTAAACAAGACTGTAAGGTACCTCTACACCCCAGGGTAGAAGAGGAAGACTAAACAAGACTGTAAGGTACCTCTACACCCCAGGGTAGAAGAGGAAAGACTAAACAAGACTGTAAGGTACCTCTACATCCCAGGGTAGAAGAGGAAGACTAAACAAGACTGTAAGGTACCTCTACACCCAGGGTAGAAGAGGAAAGACTAAACAAGACTGTAAGGTACCTCTACATCCCAGGGTAGAAGAGGAAAGACTAAACAAGACTGTAAGGTACCTCTACACCCAGGGTAGAAGAGGTAAGACTAAACAAGACTGTAAGGTACCTCTACACCCAGGGTAGAAGAGGAAAGACTAAACAAGACTGTAAGGTACCTCTACATCCCAGGGTAGAAGAGGAAAGACTAAACAAGACTGTAAGGTACCTCTACATCCCAGGGTAGAAGAGGAAAGACTAAACAAGACTGTAAGGTACCTCTACACCCCAGGGTAGAAGAGGAAGACTAAACAAGACTGTAAGGTACCTCTACACCCAGGGTAGAAGAGGACAGACTAAACAAGACTGTAAGGTACCTCTACATCCCAGGGTAGAAGAGGTAAGACTAAACAAGACTGTAAGGTACCTCTACATCCCAGGGTAGAAGAGGAAAGACTAAACAAGACTGTAAGGTACCTCTACACCCAGGGTAGAAGAGGACAGACTAAACAAGACTGTAAGGTACCTCTACATCCCAGGGTAGAAGAGGTAAGACTAAACAAGACTGTAAGGTACCTCTACACCCAGGGTAGAAGAGGACAGACTAAACAAGACTGTAAGGTACCTCTACATCCCAGGGTAGAAGAGGTAAGACTAAACAAGACTGTAAGGTACCTCTACATCCCAGGGTAGAAGAGGACAGACTAAACAAGACTGTAAGGTACCTCTACATCCCAGGGTAGAAGAGGACAGACTAAACAAGACTGTAAGGTACCTCTACATCCCAGGGTAGAAGAGGTAAGACTAAACAAGACTGTAAGGTACCTCTACACCCAGAGTAGAAGAGGACAGACTAAACAAGACTGTAAGGTACCTCTACATCCCAGGATAGAAGAGGAAAGACTAAACAAGACTGTAAGGTACCTCTACATCCCAGGGTAGAAGAGGAAAGACTAAACAAGACTGTAAGGTACCTCTACACCCAGGGTAGAAGAGGAAAGACTAAACAAGACTGTAAGGTACCTCTACACCCAGGGTAGAAGAGGACAGACTAAACAAGACTGTAAGGTACCTCTACATCCCAGGGTAGAAGAGGTAAGACTAAACTTCCCTGTTCCCCGGGAAGGTTAACCCGGTCAACAAATGCCCACAGAAGTCAGATGTGTTGTCCTAACGGCGCAAGAACGCAGCTCTGCTGTAAATAGAGTGTGGCTTCTTGAGTTCATCATTCCACCGTACTATTCTATTGCCTTGTGGAGACAGTTCATGCCGCAGACAGTTTGTTGTTTCATAGTGAAATGAGGAAAGCTTGAGTGAGTGGGGTTTTGAACATTCATGTTATTGTGTGTTTCATCATTTCTCTTTGTAAATAACATATTTCAGCATGTGAAATATGATCATTAAAGTTATCAGAGTATTTGGAGATATTTGGTTGAACTGACGCTTGTTTACTGTTGTGTGTGTAGGATGTGTGTTGTTTGTTTCTGTGTGTTTGATGTGGGATGTTGTGTGAGTGTGTGTGCAAGATTAATTTTGGATGTTTCTTTATCTGTATGTATAATGTGGGAATATGAAATTAGTAACCAGGTGAAAAAATTCATGGAGGCCTTGGAGATGTGGTTTTATAGAAGAATGCTGAAAATTAATTGGACAGCCAAAATGAGCAGTCTGGGTGTTTTGAGGGAAGTCGCAAAAACACTTTTCACAAACTTTAGAAAGAGGCAGTCATTGTTTGTTTGGCCACGACATGAGAAAACAAAAACTGGAACATGCTGTGACAACCAGAAAGGAACATTGGAGAAGACAGCGGGAGAAAATGATTGACAGTCTTGTCATGGCACGGGAGGTAGTCAACATACAAAATGATCCATGCCCTCGGAGATCGCAATTTGTTTAAAGGCATGATCGCCTATGTCAGCTGGCAAAGCACTGGATAATGATGATGATGATGATGATATGGGATGTTTTTCTGAACATGATTCATTTGGAATGTTTCATGAGGTGACAAGCATTTTTTAACTCCCAGTGTATTTCATGAGGCAACAAACCTTTCTGAAATCCCAGCTTATTTCATGATGTGACAAACCTTTTTGAGATCCAAGCTTATTTCACAATGTGACAAACCTTTCTAAATGGTTTGTCATGCTCTCACTTAAACTTCCAACATCCTGTGCACAGACAGCGGGGTAGCAGGTTTGTTCCACATACCAGTCACTTGTATGTCTCGTTCAGGGGCCATGGCAAACTACTGCATGTACATTTGTCTGGAAAGTCAGTCTGGGCTTGATCTCAACCTCTTGCAAATGACATACCAGAATGAACTCGAGTTTCAGCTGCCTTGTGTCTCTGTGATTGTGTTGTATCATTGTACAGGTGCTAAATGGTTTATGGTTAAAGTGAACACTCATAATCATCAAGGCTATGTTTGCAGTGGCGAAATTTGTTCTAGTCTCTAGAAGGTATCTTCCATCCAATTTTAGATTGCTTCTGGATATTTGCAACGATTTACCTGTTCATGACTTCATTTGTAGGCACTCCGGAATGGTTAACAGATGCCCCGACCTTCACCTGAACATTCCAGCAGTCTATGTGGACTGATCGTACCAGTTCTGTGTTGGTTAATCCAGTATCTGGTGTCCTTGACAAAATGTTCGTGTCTGGTGTCCTTGACAAAATGTTCGTGTCTTGTAGCACAACACTTCACTCCCAAATGCCTCACTCTCGACAAGGAAGCAGATTTCCAGGTTTCCTTAAATGCATTTGTTCCTCGTGCATCTCTTATCACGTTGCTAATGCCTGACCCATCCAATCGGTCGGCTGAATGTCCCGCATGTGACCAAGCCTTCCAAGTATTTAATATCCCTGTCGACCACTTCCTCCTTTCCCATTAAGTGTGTGGTTGCCACTAAGTGTTCAGGTTCATTTCTCCTCAAAACGTGCCCACACATGTAGACTATCCACTTCTCATCTCTCCAATCAGTTTGCGACATGCATTTGTTTGCTGTAGGAAGTTTGTCCTTTTCTATGTCTATTGCGTATACTGGAACCACAAAAATCACGCTTCTGTAATGTTTGGTAATATACCAGACCACGACATAACTCCAGGCCTATCTGCTGCCTGTTATTTCTTCTTCTTCTTCTTCTTCTTCTTCTTCTTCTTCTTCTTCTTCTTCTTCTTCTTCTTCTTCTTCTTCTTCTTCTTCTTCTTCTTCTTCTTCTTCTTCTTCTTCGTTCATCTGGAGTTTCTTTTTTTCCGGACGTGACTGCGTTGTGCCTGTTTACAGCAGAGCTGCGTTCTTGCGCCGTTAGGCCGGCACATCCGACTTCTGCGGGCATTTGTTGACCGGGTTAACCTTCCAGGGGGTCTGCTATTTGATATGTAAGCCAGTCAGTCGGTCAAGGACCCATCTACACGTCCCAAGGCTGACTGCACACATGGTGCTAAACCCACATTGCACAGAACACTCAACACTCGGTGGGTGATGAGATCATTATCCCACCGGCTGCCTTAACTTCTGAATACATTTTCTGGTGTTCCAGTTTAGGCTCTCAAAGACCCAAGTCCAGTATTAAACATCCGCCCCCGACGCGAATTCAAAGCCCCGACCTTTGGGCTGGCAGGCAAGTATCTAACAGCGGTGTTACTGCGGCTCCCACGCACAGCTGTGTTACTGCGGCTCCCACGTACAGCTGTGTTACTATGACAAGCATAATTGTTTGCATGACAGACAACATATATTCATCAATAAAAAGTCGTCAACTGCAGTGAGAGGGAGAAAAGTGTTGTTAAGTGCTATATAGAAGCTATACTGTTGTATGCATGTGAAACATGGACAATAAGCAGGCAAGCAGCGAAATACCAAATAGGTCAACATGTATTTTCTGAGCAAAATGTACAGCAGTATCATGGATACGGGTCACACCAGAACTTGAGTAGAGATCTGAGCAAAATGTACAGCAATATCATGGATACGGGTCACACCAGAACTTGAGTAGAGATCTGAGCAAAATGTACAGCAATATCATGGATACTGGTCACACCAGAACTTGAGTAGAGATCTGAGCAAAATGTACAGCAATATCATGGATACGGGTCACACCAGAACTTGAGTAGAGATCTGAGCAAAATGTACAGCAATATCATGGATACGGGTCACACCAGAACTTGAGTAGAGCAGTTAGACGCAGACGGTGGCTATGTTGTGGCCATGTAATGACGGGAAACAGAAACTGAGTGACAACTGGCAAGCTTCATGGTAAAAGATGAAAGGAAGACAATACGATGAATACCCCGATGGTTTGGTCACATGATGTAATTGGAACAAGAACACAGAGCTGATCCAAGACTGAGACCTGGTGATCGTGTGAGATAGCGAACCAGGAGAGTCCACGCTTAGCGGTGCGGCCCAAGATGATGATGATTATTTCACCATCAACCACCAAGTGGACGCTCCTAATAGCAAGTACTCACTGTATCTTCCCGTGATGGGCTGTTGGCTGTTGGGCCGCTGAACGTATGCGCCTAGCCCTGTGTCCTTATTATGTCTTACAATGGCATACATCTTTAGTGTACGAATGTGCTGATTGACACCTTGTCGTCTTGACAGACGACGGTTTGTAAAATGGAGTTATACCTCTCCATAGTTGAATTTAGAGACCATGTGTTGCCCATGCAGCATGATCTCTCTTTCGGCCTGTCTAGTTTACTCCAGACGAAACGTAACACTACTACATCTGGAACAAGACAAGCTGCAGAAGCTACCTGATCAGCAAAGCAATGCTCTAACTGTCTGCCTGTCGGAGCTTCGATCCTAGACCAGTTACCAACCAAGGCTTTAGGTTGCACTAGGGTAAGGCTTGTACCCTCCCAATTGTGATCCTCCGCCCGAAAGCCGTTGGCACAATGTGGGGTGACGGGTTTGGTGAGCGCCAAGCAACAATCGGCGCTAACAGAAAGCATATACTACGGTAGTCTACGGTAGTTCAGTCATAGCCGACGAAGACCAGACTTGTATGTGCTAGACCAGCGATATTCTCCATGTTTGCTGACATGGACAACTAGCGGTATCGACACACGTATTGCTCTGTTAGCACACAGCAAAGTAATCGTCTCACGGTCGGTTGACACCCTACCCACACCGCCCACACAATAGACAAACAGTTACAAATGTACACGTTGTTAGCTAATGGGCGCTATCGATCCTAGACTGCGTGTACTCCTCTAAGGACATTCTACCCGACGCGGAATACACTAGCTTGTGTAGAGTTGTCCTCCACATACAGAATGTCACTAGCTTGTGTAGAGTTGTCCTCCACATACAGAATGTCACTAGCTTGTGTAGAGTTGTCCTCCACATACAGAATGTCACTAGCTTGTGTAGAGTTGTCCTCCACATACAGAATGTCACTAGCTTGGGTAGAGTTGTCCTCCACATACAGAATGTCACTAGCTTGGGTAGAGTTGTCCTCCACATACAGAATGTCACTAGCTTGGGTAGAGTTGTCCTCCACATACAGAATGTCACTAGCTTGGGTAGAGTTGTCCTCCACATACAGAATGTCATTAGCTTGTGTAGAGTTGTCCTCCACATACAGAATGTCACTAGCCTTGTGTAGAGTTGTCCTCCACATACAGAATGTCACTAGCTTGTGTAGAGTTGTCCTTCACATACAGAATGTCACTAGCTTGGGTAGAGTTGTCCTCCACATACAGAATGTCACTAGCTTGTGTAGAGTTGTCCTCCACATACAGAATGTCACTAGCTTGTGTAGAGTTGTCCTCCACATACAGAATGTCACTACTTGGGTAGAGTTGTCCTCCACATACAGAATGTCACTAGCTTGTGTAAAGTTGTCCTCCACATACAGAATGTCACTAGCTTGTGTAGAGTTGTCCTCCACATACAGAATGTCACTAGCTTGTGTAGAGTTGTCCTCCACATACAGAATGTCACTAGCTTGGGTAGAGTTGTCCTCCACATACAGAATGTCACTAGCTTTTGTAGAGTTGTCCTCCACATACAGAATGCCACTAGCTTGGGTAGAGTTGTCCTCCACATACAGAATGTCACTAGCATGGGTAGAGTTTTCCCTCCACATACAGAATGTCACTAGCTTGTGTAGAGTTGTCCTCCACATACAGAATGTCACTAGCTTGGGTAGAGTTGTCCTCCACATACAGAATGTCACTAGCTTGGGTAGAGTTGTCCTCCACATACAGAATGTCACTAGCTTGGGTAGAGTTGTCCTCCACATACAGAATGTCACTAGCTTGGGTAGAGTTGTCCTCCACATACAGAATGTCACTAGCTTGGGTAGAGTTGTCCTCCACATACAGAATGTCACTAGCTTGTGTAGAGTGTCCTCCACATGACAGAATGCCAATAGTTGTGTAGAGTTGTCCTCCATCGTACAGAATGTCACTAGCTTGGGTAGAGTTGTCCTCCACATACAGAATGTCACTAGCTTGGGTAGAGTTTGTCCTCCACATACAGAATGTCACTAGCTTGGGTAGAGTTTGTCCCTCCACATACAGAATGTCACTAGCTTGATGAGTTGTCCTCCACATACAGAATGTCACTAGCTTGGGTAGAGTTGTCCTCCACATACAGAATGTCACTAGCTTGGGTAGAGTTGTCCTCCACATACAGAATGTCACTAGCTTGTGTAGAGTTGTCCTCCACATACAGAATGTCCTATAGCTAACAATGTCTTCCCACAACCATGTCCTGTTTATGAGGTAGTTTAAACATCATGTTTTTGTCCTCTCGAAGGAATATAGAGCTGAGATTTGTTGTTATTCTTGACTTCTCTGGGGAGTTAAGGCTGCCGGGGTAATGCTGGATATATTACTACAAGCATTCTCTTTGGTCTAGGATACATTTTTTTTGGTATATGCTTTACAGGACATCGTTGTTAACATCAGCATCTTTCAGCTGATTGTTGATTTCTTGGCAAGATTACGCTCAGTAGTTTGCCATTGCTTTCTGAGCGGCCGGCTCACATACCCCGGAAGTTACTAATGCGATTCGAACCACTGCTGATTCTAACCATCATCACGTCACCGACGAGAGTATACGAGATTACGGAGAAAAGTCATAACCTCTAAGCCACGAGCCGGCACTAGGATACATACAGATACAAGAATACACCTGCAGTATGTCTTCACTTACCTCCCCTAGTATACAATTTATCTACAATATGTACAGAACGTAACATATCTACAATATGTACAGATTGTAACACATCTACAATATGTACAGATTGTAACACATCTACAGTATGTCATAAATTTAACTCTGTAGAATGTAAACACATCTACAATATGTACCCCCACTTACCTCCGTAGAATGTAACAAATCTACAATATGCCCCCCCCACCCCCACTTAACTCCGTAGAATGTAGCACATCTACAATATGTCCCCCCCCCACCCCCTCCCATCCCCAGTTAACTCCGTATAATGTAACACATCTACAATATGCCTTCTCCCGTCCCCCACTTACCTCCATAGAATGTAACACATCTACAATATGTCCCCCACCCCCCCTCCAACCCCCAGTTAACTGCGTATAATGTAACACATCTACAATATGCCTTCTCCCGTCCCCCACTTACCTCCATAGAATGTAACACATTTACAATATGCCTTCTCCCGTCCCCCACTTACCTCCATAGAATGTAACACATCTACAATATGTCCCCCCTGTTAACTCCCGTAGAATGTAACATATCTACAATATGCCCCCCCCCCCCACTTACCCAAATAGAATGTAACACATCTACAATATGTCCCCCCCCCCCTGTTTACTCCGTAGAATGTAATCACATCAACAATATGTCCCCCCCCCCCCACCCCCAACCTCCGTAGGATGTAACACATCTACTTTATGTCCCCACCTCCGTAGAATATAACACATCTACTTTATGTCCCTCACTTCCATAGAATATAACGCATCTACAATATGTCTTCACTTACCTACTTACCTTCTTAGAATATAACACTCCTACAATATGTGCCTCACTCACCCACTAGTCTACGCACCTACACCTGGCATAGACCTTGTTGTGTCCTAATGTGAACTGTGTGGACGTTTTATATAGTAAGATAAACCGCGCTTTATCCCTTCCTCCCCTAGAATCTCGGGTAGCTGATCGGAGTTCTAGCCACCTCAGACTAGGGCGAACAACTGGGAGGACTCAAACAACACCGCCATTTGATAATCTACAAGGCAGCCATAAGTAGCTGCCCCGGTAAAACGCCCCTCCCCCCCCCCCCCCCCCCCCCCACACACCCCCTCCAAAAAAAATTAGAAAACCAACGGACGAAAGGGTATTTATGTCCTGAGTGCTATCACAGTGTCCAGATTAAAAACAATGCTGAGTGTGGAAGGCTCGTGATAATATAGTGGACAAGTCTCGTCTTTTATAAATTCATACGTTTATTAGGTGAAAATCATTCATCGTCAACATGATGGAAACTCCTACATTCTTGTTTTCCCCCCTAAATTCCCAGTCCCCTGACGTGTGTGCAAGCCCTGGATACGTCTATCCATTCGTCCACACGTTCACCAACTATGGTTTCCCACTAGTTTAATGATGCGCAGCATTCCCTAACTCTTTACTCCAAAAGCTATACTGTTACAATACCTCCCCTTCTTCAAGGAGATTTTTTCCTGAAAAAATCTCACCCCACTCTTTACCACTTAACTCTATATACCTGCCCAACAACCCCATATATTTCTCAACTCAATTCTCACCCTCTTATCTCATCATAGCCAAATGCTAATAGACTTACTTTATACTATATCAATAATACAAAAATCTCTACAAAAATTTGTTTAAAGTTCTCCACAAAAAATCTCTACAAAATTCTCCATAAGTGAACCGCTATTAAAGTGTCCATCTAAATAATGATTGACAAAAATTGAAGATATTTCCTTATCTTTTTCTCCTTATTCACTTCTCGCTATTCCAGGATAGACAGAAAAGTTTAGTTAAGTCAGTTAGGTTTGATAGGTTAGATTTGGTAGGAGATTTGGTAGGTTAGTTTTTGGGGAATAAGATTTGGTAGGTGCGCACCTTAAAAAAAAATAGAAAGTAAGGGGAAAAAGTAAGAAGTAACCCATTTCTCTTCCCATGCATTCTCAAAACTTTATAAAAATAAAATTTTCTAAAATTATCTTCATTTTTGTCAAAAATAATTGTTTGTTATCAAAAAGTTGATCCAAAACTACAACCATTTTGTTTATACACCTCGTCAAATTCACTATTCCTTCAAAAACCCCCAAATTATTAGTATACGTTACGTAAATCTTTTTTTTTTTCCATTGTCCACTTTTTTTAAAAGCCAAAATTCAACCTGGCATTCCCCCCCTATTCTCCCATTAACGCTGTTCAAAACCCCGCTCCTATTTCAAATCCCCCTTTACCCAATATGCCCGTCACTCCATTCCCTGTACTTACGTTAGAACCACTAATGTAGTCCCTATTTCAATCCCCCCTTTTAACTCTTTCCAAACCAACCCGTAATATCAATTTTTGCTGGAAAAAAAACCCCCCCAAGCCCCCCCCCCCCCCTCACTAGCTTGGGTTAGAGTTGTCCTCCACATACAGAATGTCACTAGCTTGGGTAGAGTTGTCCTCCACATACAGAATGTCACTAGCTTGGTAGAGTTGTCCTCCACATACAATGTCATTAGCTTGTGTAGAGTTGTCCTCCACATACAGAATGTCACTAGCTTGTGTAGAGTTGTCCTCCACATACAGAATGTCACTAGCTTGTGTAGAGTTGTCCTCCACATACAGAATGTCACTAGCTTGGGTAGAGTTGTCCTCCACATACAGAATGTCACTAGCTTGTGTAGAGTTGTCCTCCACATACAGAATGTCACTAGCTTGTGTAGAGTTGTCCTCCACATACAGAATGTCACTAGCTTGGGTAGAGTTGTCCTCCACATACAGAATGTCACTAGCTTGGGTAGAGTCGTCCTCCACATACAGAATGTCACTAGCTTGTGTAGAGTTGTCCTCCACATACAGAATGTCACTACTTGTGTAGAGTTGTCCTCCACATACAGAATGTCACTAGCTTGTGTAGATTTGTCCTCCACATACAGAATGTCACTAGCTTGGTAGAGTTGTCCTCCCATAACAGAATGTCACTAGCTTGTGTAGAGTTGTCCTCCACATACAGAATGTCACTAGCTTGTGTAGAGTTTGTCCTCCACATACAGAATGTCACTAGCTTGGTAGAGTTGTCCTCCACATACAGAATGTCACTACTTGTGTAAAGTTGTCCTCCACATACAGAATGTCACTAGGCTTGTGTAAGTTTGTCCTCCACATAACAGAATGTCACTAGCTTGTGTAGAGTTGTCCCCACATACAGAATGTCACTAGCTTGGGTAGAGTTGTCCTCCACATACAGAATGTCACTAGCTTTTGTAGAGTTGTCCCTCCCATACAGAATGCCACTAGCTTGGGTAGAGTTGTCCTCCACATACAGAATGTCACTAGCATGGGTAGAGTTGTCCTCCACATACAGAATGTCACTAGCTTGTTAGATTGTCCTCCACATACAAATGTCACTAGCTTGGGTAGAGTTGTCCTCCACATACAGAATGTCACTAGCTTGGGTAAGTTGTCCTCCACATACAGAATGTCACTAGCTTGGGTAGAGTTGTCCTCCACATACAGAATGTCACTAGCTTGGGTAGAGTTGTCCTCCCATACAGATGTCACTAGCTTGTGTAGAGTTGGTCCTCCACATACAGAATGTCACTAGCTTGTGTAGAGTTGTCCTCCACGTACAGAATGTCACTAGCTTGGGTAAGTTGTCCTCCACATACAGAATGTCACTAGCTTGGGTAGAGTTGTCCTCCACATACAGAATGTCACTAGCTTGGGTAGAGTTGTCCCTCCACATACAGAATGTCACTAGCTTGGATAGAGTTGTCCTCCACATACAGAATGTCACTAGCTTGGGTAGAAGTTGTCCTCCACATACAAATGTCACTAGCTTGGGTTAGAGTGGTCCTCCACATACGAATGTCACTAGCTTTTGTAGAGTTGTCCTCCACATACAGAATGTCCTATAGCTAACATGTCTTCCCACAACCATGTCCTGTTTTATGAGGTAGTTTAAACATCATGTTTTTGTCCTCTCGAAGGATATGAGCTGAGATTTGTTTTTATTCTTGACTTCTCTGGGGATTAAGGCTGCGGGGTAATGCTGGATATATTACTACAAGCATTCTCTTTGTCTAGTATACATTTTTTTGGTATATGCTTTACAGGACATCGTTGTTACATCAGCATCTTTCAGCTGATTTTGTTGTTTTCTTGGCAGATTAACGCTCAGTAGTTTGCCATTGCTTCTGAGCACCCGGCTCACATACCCCGGAAGTTACTAATGCGATTCGAAGGCCACTGCTGATTCTAACCATCATCACGTCACCGACAGAGTATACGAGATACGGAGAAAGTCATGAACCTCTAAGCCACGAGCCGGCACTAGGATACATACAGATACAAGAATACACCTGCAGTAGGTCTTCACTTACCTCCCCTAGTATACATTTATCTACAATATGTACAGACCGTAACATATCTACAATATGTACAGATTGTAACACTCTACAATATGTACAGATTGTAACACATCTCAGTATGTCATAAATTTTTAACTCTGTAGAAATGTAACACATCTACAATATGTAACCCCACTTACCTCCGTAAATGTAACAAATCTACAATATGCCCCCCCCCACCCCCACTTAACTCCGTAGAATGTAGCACTCTACATATGTCCCCCCCCCCACCCCCTCCCATCCCCATTTTAACTCCGTATAATGTAACCATCTACCATTATGCCTTTCTTCCCGTCCCCCACTACCTCCATAGAATGTAACACATCTACATATGTCCCCCCACCCCCTCCAACCCCCAGTTAACTGCGTATAATGTAACACACATCTACATATGACCTTCTCGCCGTCCCCACTTACCTCCATAGAATGTAACACATTTACAATATGCCTTCTCCCGTCCCCACTTACCTCCATAAATGTAACACAATCTACAATATTTCCCCCCTGTTACTACCGTAGAATGTAACATATCTACAATATGCCCCGCCCCCCCCACCAATTACCCAAATAGAATGTAAACACATCTACAATATGTCCCCCCCCCCCCTGTTTACCTCGTAGAATGTAATCACATCACATGTTCCCCCCCCCCCCCCCCCAACACCCCAGTTAGTAGGATGTAACACATCTACTTTAGGTCCCCACCTCCGTAGAATATAAACATCTCTTTATGTCCCTCACTTCCTAAATATAACGCATCTACATATGTCTTCACATTTACCTAATTACCTTCTTAGAATACTAACACTCCCTATCAATATTTCCTCACTCACCACTAGTCTACGCACCTACACCCTGGCATAGACCTTGTTTTGGTGTCCTAAATGTGAACTGTGTGGACAGTTTTATTAGTAGATAAACCGCGCTTAATCCCTTCCTCCCTAGAATCTGCTCGGTACCGAATCGGGTTCTAGCCACCTCAGACAGGCGACACACTGGTAGGACTCAAACACGCCATTTGATAATCTACAAGAGCAGGCACAATAAGTACTGCCCTGGTAAAACGCCCCTCCCCCCCCCCCCCCCCCCCCCCACCACCACTACCCACCTCCAAATAAAATTAGAAATCCAACGGACGAAAGGGTATTTATGTCCTGAGTGCTATCACAGTGGCCGTGGTGATATAACAATGCTGAGTGTGGAAGGCTCGTGATAATATAGTGGACAAGTCTCGTCTTTTATAAATTCATACGTTTATTAGGTGAAAATCATTCATCGTCAACATGATGGAAAACTCCGACATTCTTGTTGTTTACCTCCTGAATTCCCAGTCCCCAAGTGACGTGTGTGCAAGCCCTGGATACGTCTATCCATTCGTGCACACACGTTCACCAACTATGGTTTCCCACTAGTTAATGAATGCGCAGCATTCCCTAACTCTTTACTCCTAAGCTATACTGTTACATATACCTCCCCTTCTTCAAGGAGATTTTTTCCCTGAAAAAATCTCAACCCCAACTCTTAACCACTTAACTCTACTATACCTGCCCAACAATCCCATATATTTCTCAACTCAATTCTCACCCTCTTATCTCATCATAGCCAAATGCTAACTAGAGACATACTTCATACTATATCAATAATACAAAACTCTCTACAAAATTCGTTATAAAGTTCTCCACAAAAACTCTCTACAAAATTCTCCATAAGCGAACCGCTATTAAAGTGTCCATCTAAATTATGATTGACAAAAATTGAAGATATTTCCCTTATCTTTTTCTCCTTATTCACATTCTCGCTATTCCAGGATAGACAGAAAAGTTTAGTTAAGTCAGTTAGGTTGGATAGGTTAGATTTGGTAGGTAGATTTGGTAGGTGCGCACCTTAAAAAAATATAGAAAGTAAGGGGAAAAAGTAAGAAGTAACCACATTTCTCTTCCCATGCATTCTCAAAACTTTATAAAAATAAAGTTTCTAAAATTTATCTTCATTTTCGTCAATAATAATTGTTGTTATCAAAAAGTTGATCCAACACTACAACCATTTTGTATTATACACCTCGTCAAATTCAACCTATTCCTTCAAAACCTCCAAATTATTAGTATACTGTTACGTACAGTCTTCTTCTTCCAGTGTCCACTTATTTAAATGCCAAAATTCAACCTGGCATTCCCCCCATATTCTCCCATTAAACGCTGTTCAACCCAGCTCCTATTTCAACTCCCCATTTACCCAATATCGCCCGTCATTCCAATCCATGTATTTACGTTACGAACCAACTAATGTAGTCCCTATTTCAATCCCCCATTTTAACTCTTTCCAAACCACCTGTAATATCAATTTTTGCTGATACCCCCAGCCACTTTTAAATATACTCCTCCATTACAACATATTGAATCACTTCACTAATCACTACCACTTCCTCCTTAACTCAACCATGTTTCACCCTCAATTTCTATTTATAAACGTTATATACGTTAAACAACTCAACGTCTATTTCACATTTTCTGTAAGTTCCCAAAAACAACTCTTCATTTTTCCCCTAACTGAACGTCAAGCCAGTAATCATTTTAAACACACCCAGGATAACTCAATAAAAGCAACGTTAAATTATCCTCACATTTTATAAAGAACAATTGAAGTCAAACAACAGACTACACAATATCAACCCCCTCATTCTTTGACATCATCTTTATCCCCACACATTAATCAAATTAAACATATGTTATGAAATGAAAGACCATATATATACATACATATTATGACTTAATCAATTATTTTCCGTCTAAGAAAAACTCAACACTTCAACTTAAAAATCAAAATGATCACAAAGCATATATCAATAAGTCTGAACTTACTACCATATTATGTCTACTCATCCCAACAACTCTTGATTAAGTTGCCAACTTCCTTCCTTGGAAATACATAAATACCTTGTCTAACTTCTTCTTCTATCTGCAATCTACAGAATATTCTACCGCACTATTTATCCCTTCTCCACTTTCTTAATAGCTTCAAATTTTTTTCTATAAGTGCAATATCTACATCAATATCGTCATCCTCCTGAGGAGAACTATCTTCTTTCATATCAGCATCTTCATCAGTTTCTGACTTTTCATCCATCTCTTGTTCTGCATCTGTATATCCATTACTAGCAACCGCTAATCTCTTCCTTTCTAAATCCAATCTAATTTTTCTGTCTTGACGTCTTAATAAATTTTCAAACAGTGGCATATCTTCATCACTTGAAGAATTCAGTCTAAACTTCCTTTGCCTCTTAATTTCTCTTTCTTTCTGTCTATCTAACTTTCTTTTTACTGCCTGTCTTGTATTCATAAATGGTGCTTCTATGTTTTCCTTGATTGATTCTTCATTATTATAATCGTCATACGTGTTGTTTTCCTCTATCACGACTGTTTTTGGTATTGTTTCTTCTTGTTCAGCCGTAGTAGATGCTGTTGTTACTTGTTTCCCATTCTCTATAGGTATTGGATATTCCGTTTGTCTGACAATCTGTCCATCTGACAATTCTTCTGAATAATAATTATTATTATTATTCTCTGCATCCTTTTCCTCATTATCCCGTCTTAAGTGCTCCACATGTGAACGTGCAACATGCCCTGTAACTTGGTTCTTAATAGTATACGATACTGGACCCTTCTTTTCTAAAATATAATATCCCGGGACCCAATGAGCATCAAACTTAGAGTTTTTCCTATGTTTTTTGTAATAAACTCTATCACCTATGTTGAACTCTTGTAAGTGTGCATTTTTATTTGCGTATTTCTTCTGTCTTTCTCGAGCCTTAATTATATTATTTCTTAAACGTACATGTGCTTTGTGCATCTCTTGCAACCTTGTTTCCTGAAAATCCTCCCCCATATATTTTCTCCTAGGCTTTAATAAATTGTCAATTGGTAATATTGGTTCTCTCCCATGTACTAAGTAAAATGGTGAGAAACCTGTTCCTTCATTTTGGTGTGTACGGATCGCCGCTAATGCTATTCCCAAATAAAGATCCCAATCCATATCGTGTTCTTCTACATTTTTCGCTAGTATGTTGTATAATGTCCTATGTTGTCGCTCATTTTTGGCATTCGAAGTTGGTCTGTAATATGAAGTCTTAATGTGTTTTATATTCAAATCTTTTACCAATTTTTCAAACTTTCTATTTACAAATTCTTTCCCATTGTCTGTAAGTATTATTTGTGGACACCCAAACCTTGGTATAAATTCTTGTAGAAGCATATTTATAACTGAATCAGCACTCTTGTCTGGAATTGGATAAACTTCTGGCCAGAGACTATATGAATCTACGATATGTAGTAGGTATACATTTCCCGATAATGTTTTTGGATGAGGACCTGAAATATCCAAACTTACTTTCTGCATTGGAAATTGAGGAATATCAGTATCCTGTAAGGGACATTTAATTATCTTCATGTTTCTTAACCTACACTTTTCACATGCTTCAACATATTCATATACGCTTTTAAATAAATTCGGCCAGTAATATTTACTGCTAATAGCCTTAACCAACTTATCTCGTCCAAAATGACCATTATTATCGTGATATGCCTTTAAAACTTCTCGTTCTAAATGTTTCGGAATATATTTTCTTACTCCTTCACCTTTTTCACTGATATAATATAATTGATTGTCTTCTTGTAGCTCTACAAATTTTCTTTTAAAACTATTTTCCCCTGTTTCTTTCAGTTTTCTTTTTATTTGTACTATTTTTGGATCTAATTCTTGTTCATCTTTCATATTAAACTGTTCCAAATGTGGGTCTTCTGTTGTAGGTTCAGACTCTTGATCCGACGGTAAACTCTCAAAGTTTTCTCTATTTATTATGGCAGAATCTAATATATTTACTTGCCAGTTTCGATCATCTATCTCTGGTTCAGCTTCATCTTCCGTGTTCCCTGATGACTGTGGATACGGGATCCTAGACAAAAGATCGGCGCATGTATTATGTTTTCCTGAAACATATTCCACTGTAGCATTGTATCCCTGTAGATTCAATGCCCACGTTTGTATTTTCCTATTTTGTATTGGTGCTTCTAATATAGACTTTAATGGCATGTGATCAGTTCTAATAATGAAATTGGCATTATGTAAGTAGTAATTTAGTTTTTGTAGAGCGTAGTGTATGGCATAAGCTTCTTTCTCAATAATCGGCCATTTGCGTTGAGTTTTGCTAAGCTTATGAGATAAGAAGTAAATTGGCCTTTCATTTTTAACCCCTGGTATTCCAGACTCTTTTCCTTCATATGGTTGAACCAAACATGCTCCTATTGCATTGTCCGAAGCATCTGTATATAGTATTAATTGTTTGTTCAAGTCTGGATGCGTCAATAGTGGTACCACTGTTAAACTGTTTTTTAAAAAATCGAATGCTTTTTGACACTCATCATCCCACTTAAATCTAGCGTATTTACCCGTCAAATTTGTAATTGGCTCTGCAATCTTTGAAAATGCTGGGACAAACCGCCTATAATACCCACAGGTTCCTATAAACGCACGTACTTCCTTTATGTTAGTTGGAGGAGGTAACTCTTTAATAGCCTTTATCTTTTCCTGGTCTGGTTTAATTCCTTCTCTATTTATAATATACCCCAAATATTTTGTTTCTGTTTTTAAAAACTGGCACTTACTAAGCTTCAATTTAACATCATGCCTTCTTAACCTGTCAAATACTAGTCTAATATGTTTTAAATGATCCTCCACATCTCCTTTCGTAAAAATCAGAACGTCGTCTATATATGCTAGAGCAAACTTTTGCATACCTTCTAAAACTTCATTTATTAAGAGCATATAGTGAGACGGGGCAGTTCGAACCCCGAACGGCATACGTAAGAATTCGTAAGAACCCATATGAGTACAGAAAGCACTTTTCTTTTGCGCGTCCTTCGACATCGGAATACACCAAAATCCTGACCTTGCGTCTAGCGTCGTGAAGAATGTGGAGCCATTAAGCAACCCCAAAATATCATCAATCACTGGCAGTGGGTACGCTACATTCTTAGTGATTTTGTTCAACGCCCTGTAGTCACAACAGAACCTGCTCGAACCATCAGGTTTGGCTACTATGACGACCGGAGATGACCATTCTGACTTTGATCTTGTTATTATCCCTGCTTTCAACATATCTTCTATTGCCTTTTCCACAATTTCTCTATTTCTTAATGGAGTTCTATATGGTTTTAAACTAATTGGTGGATGGTCTCCTGTATCTATTTCCATTGTAACTGTTTTTGTCTTACCCAATTCTAAATCACTAATCGCAAAAACGTCTTGATTTTCTTTCACGAACTTTTCTAATATTTCCCTATTCTCCGGCGGAGCTTTTAATTGTGATAACAATTCTTGTTCTCTTGTCTTTTTATCAACTGTATCTATCTGAGATGGACGTTTCTTAAATGTATGGATCAATTCATCATTTCGTCTTTTCCAGCTTCTTTTATACTTATTTCCGACATTATTTCTAATCATGGGAGTTTCTGAATACTTATTTCCCCATATGTTTTCTTTGTCTATAGTTAACATGTTATTTTCACTATACTCTACTTTAGCGATTACACAACCTCTATATAATGTAATATTTTTTCCTGTATTATTTAGGAGCATCACTGGAAAGCTGAGATGTCTATCTAGTACTATTAACCCATCGGTGACTTCTAAGCCCGGTTCCTGTATTATTTCTCTCTCTAATTCCGTTATTTTAACTGTTTGTCCAACCGAAAAGTATGGGTTTTTTTTCATTTTTGCCTGTATTAAATTAACCGTTTGTGGTTTCAAATTCATGGTCGTTTTGACTCTAACTAGTGTCGACACATGCATATCCTCTTCCAAATCTACATACACATCTTGGAATTTTAATTTATGCAAATCAAAAAAAAGTCTCACCCCATTTTTCAATAAAAAATCTCTACCCAATATCATATTTCTATTTAAATCCTTGACCACATGGAACATATGCCTAACATTTATCCCTCCTAATTTAAAATTTATCATCGTTTGTCCAAGCACTTCTAATCTGTGTCCAGTTACCGAATGAAGATTCTCCTGAATTCTAAATATTTTACAATTTTTTAACATTCGATATAAAAATGTTTCTTTAATCACGCTAACTTGTGCTCCCGAGTCAACTAATGTTCTAACTTTATATTTTCCTATTTCTACTATACATGAGCTAGGATCAACCATATTTAGTGACAACTGTTTTATCTCGCCTTGGGGAGATAACTTCTTATGTTTTTTATTTCTAAATGTCCTATTATACTCATCATTTGGGTTTTTAATACATTGATGCATCTTTTGGATCTTACTATCTTCCCCCCTACTGCCGATCCTGTTCAGTAAGCGGGACTGCCAATTTCCCTGATTTCCTGATCTTCTAAAATTTCTCTGCATTTCTCCATAATTCCCATTTGCTGATCTGCTATTTGCAGTTCTGTTCTGTGTACTCGTCTGAACACCTCTATTATTTTGTGTATTCGATGGGACACGTCTGTTACCACAGAAGCGAAAAATGTGCCCACGTTGGTGGCATCCCCAACAAACCACATTCGTGTTATTTGTGTTACCTTCCATGTTTCTTACAGTATTTCTCACTTGTCCTTCTCTACCTTGATTATATACGTTAGTGTTTCTTTGTACCATCTGTACTTCTCCTCGTCTTCCTCTCCATCCATGTCTATACTGTCCTATTTCCATAGGTTCTTCAATTCTATCTTCCGAACTACTACCTAACTCTCGTCCTACTCTCAATCTAAACCTTCTCCTCAAGCTTTCTTCTTGTATAGCGATATCTACCGCTTGTGACAATCTTGCAGGATTCTCTCTCAATAACTTAAATTTCAGTCCATCTGACCTAATCCCATCAACAAAAATCCCCACCAACATCCGTTCCACTTCTTCAGCTCGTACATTCTGTCCCAAAAATGACTCCTCAGCTAAATTGATTAACCTATCACTGTATAGCTGTACACTTTCCGTAATATTTTGTCTCGTTTGTCGCAACACTGAGAATGCGTGTTGTGGATCAGTAATTTCTGCGTATTTATGTGCCAGGTCGGTTTTGAATTGTTCCCAGGTTTCATCTCCTCCCGCTTCTAGCTTTCTTCTTATATGGTCAGAAACTGGACTTGTACTAGTTCTATATGCTAAATTCTTTTTATCCTCATCTGTAGCGTTCACTAGATAAGCATGTTTCTCAATAGAAATAATCCATTTCTTAAACTGATTCGCCTGTCCATTAAATCTCTCCACATCACTGATTACACTTTGCTGTCTCAATACTGCATCCAACTTTGATATTGCTCCGCCAACTCCACTCAATACCTGAGAAAAATCTTGGGGCTCCATCCTAAAATTCTATAATGGAAATTATCAAGCAATATAATATACAAATATTTTCATACAATATTATTTCAAAGTAATCATCAAGAAATATTCTGTTCAATTAATTAATCTAAAACTATCCATTACCTAAACTAGACGAAAAAGACTTCCAACCGATGATCTTGATGAAAAAAGGTTCCAGTTCCAATCGCGAATCCTGATAAAAGGGACTCTAATTGACCATCCTGATGCAAAAAATTCCAATCGAGGATCTTGATATAAAAGGACTCTGATCGACAAAACTTGAAAGGAGCAGAAAAAGAAGAGCCTCTGGACTTCTCACCTCAATCGAAGTCGATTCCTTCCAGTTGTTTACATGCCGCTGATTATGCTCGTTTGGCTTTTAAATTTACAACGCTCGATACAATACGGACTGATTGATTGCTTGATTGATTGATCGATTGATTGACTGATTGATCGATTGCTTGATTAGTTGATCGATTGATTACTTGATTGACTGATCGATTGATTGCTTGATTAATTGATCGATTGATTAATTGATTGATCGATTGCTTGACTTTAAGCGTTGGCTAAAAATTCTGGAGTTTACCTTCCGACAAGCAAGGTCACCTTCACTGTATTTCAACCGACAACATTTAACGGTTTCAGCAAATCTGACACGACAGCATATCTGGAACATCCATACGTTTCAGAGAAAAAACGAGCAAGTCAACAATGGATGGATTCAAGCCTGACGATGGCCACTCTGTTTCAGCACTCGGAACATTACTTGTTATGTGGCGTTCCAACAACAGTCAGTTTAAATCAATTGAAACCAATTTGACTTGAGACAAGTTGACCAGATTCATCAACGCCTTCACTTAGCTGAAGTGACTGTTGACCAGCTTGATTCGAGAATTACAGAAAGTGCAATTTGACCTTGACTCCACCTCAAACAGTCCAGTGAGCTGAAACCATGCTCATAAATTTTTCCATTCTCGATAGT
Source organism: Cepaea nemoralis (assembly GCA_014155875.1). NCBI lineage: Eukaryota > Metazoa > Mollusca > Gastropoda > Stylommatophora > Helicidae > Cepaea > Cepaea nemoralis. Next base: position 34,271 of record JACEFZ010017804.1, read on the forward strand.
TCTCTGTTTTAATTTGGAGCTGATCGTTCGGGTGTAAAGACAATTTATTTCCCGAGGTACAAGGTTACTTTATAAATCGTAAGATGCAATCAGCAGCGACATCATTATATCATTTGCAATTTTCGCTGTAAAACGGCAATTCTTGATCTCATCAAAAAAAACAGCGTAGGTCAGCGATCAGGGCACTGTATATTATTGAGTTATGCATACAAAACTATCAGTCTTTCTATAAAATAAGATTATCAAACCTTCTGACCTTTACTGAGAAATCCTCTTAATAAACACTGAGAAATCACAACAACTACCCCTGGGCGGGCTTTAGTTGTTGCGTCTCTTATTAATTACTTGAAAACTTCCATAACATCTGTTTCCAGACGTAGACAAAACACTCCTTCGTTTGTTCTTTGCTTGTCAACAATCTTCGCTACATCCCATGTTTGCAATCTTGAGGTCGACGGCACCAATTCAGCCTATATCACAGTAGCCGATGATGATATAACAATGCTGAGTGTGGAAGGCTCGTGATAATATAGTGGACAAGTCTCGTCTTTTATAAATTCATACGTTTATTAGGTGAAAATCATTCATCTTCAACATGATGGAAAACTCCTACATTCTTGTTGTTTACCTCCTGAATTCCCAGTCCCCAAGTGACGTGTGTGCAAGCCCTGGATACGTCTATCCATTCGTGCACACACGTTCACCAACTATGGTTTCCCACTAGTTAATGAATGCGCAGCATTCCCTAACTCTTTACTCCTAAGCTATACTGTTACAGTGCTTCTATCTACATTGATTGGGATCCTCGTCGGTAATACGGAGTTCGTGCACTGTGCTGAAAACATCTTGTGTAATCTGTTGGATAAAACGGGTAAGTGATTCTCTAGTGAAACAAGAACCCAAACTACAGCTCTTTGCTTTAGATCCACTTATAATTGATCATCCCACCACATGTTCACTCACAGACTACTGATACACTCATCACTGAACATTCTACCACATGTGTTAGATGTCTTCGGAGCCACTCTGCCTTTGGTAAATGAGTTAAGATGTCTTCAGAGCCACTCTAACTGTGTTTGGTAAATGAGTGGAGATGTCTCAAGAGCCACTCTAACTGATTTTGGTAAATAGTTGAGATGTCTCCAGAGCCACTCTAACTGGGTTTGGTAAATGAGTTGACACGTCTCCAGAGCCACTCTAACTGTGTTTGGTTAATGAGTTGAGACGTCTCCGGAGCCACTCTAACTGTATATGGGAAATGAGTTGAGATGTCTCCAGAGCAACTCTGTCTTTGGTAAATGAGTTGGAATATCTCCATAGCCACTCTAACTGTGTTTGGTAGAGTTGTTTCCAGAGCCACTCTAACTGTGTTTCATAAATGAGTTGAGATGTCTCTAGAGCCACTATAACTATGTTTGGTAAATGAGTTGAGATGTCTCTAGAGCCACTCTAAATGGGTTTGGTAACAGGAAGCTGATGGATGCTTTATTCGTCCCAAAGCTGCTTAACCAATGCCAGATATAGACTCCTCGCTGGTCTTAAAATTGCATCATGTGAGATGAGATGCATAAGAAGTTAGTTGTCCGACCTTTACAGGACGTCGCAGTTAGCCCCATTATTTTTGGCTGTTTGTGATTTCCTGGCAAGTTTACTTTCAGTAGTTTGCGATTACTTTCCGAACGACCATTATATGAAAACCAACGCAGGGCAGTTTGCTTCCAAATCGGGACGCAGAGGTGTTTCCAAGGCACCAGGGCCGGGTTATATACTGGCCAAGACCTATTGACACGTCCTCGTCGAGCGTCCTGGGCAACAGGTCCTTTCGGGGTCCTGGCTGAGGTCAATAGGATCGCCGATTCCTCCGAAGTCGGAGAGTGTCTGCCTGTATGGCGAGGAACCACCAGTCTGCACACCAATAAGCCAGACATGGGACAACGGATAGTCACGCAAAACTCAGGTCCTGTATGACATCACACTGATGTTGGACAACAGGATGCCTTCATCCGACATACAGGACTTCGCGTTGGAGCTCAAGCCAACGAACACAAGCAAGCAAGCAAGCTTCCAAATCGCATGCAGCTGTTTTTCGAGCACAGTATGTGGGATTAAAAATCGCGCTCATTATCCCTTCGCCACAGAGCCGGCACAAGAAAGGCCGACAAGTACACACCTCTTCTTTGCGTCGCTTCACGGCAAAAACAGTCTGACAAAAGTACACACACCTCTTCTCTGCGACACTTCACGGCAAAAACAGTCGGACAAAAGTACACACACCTCTTCTCTGCGACACTTCACGGCAAAAACAGTCGGACAAAAGTACACACACCTCTTCTCTGCGTCGCTTCACGGCAAAAACAGTCGGACAAAAGTACACACACCTCTTCTCTGCGTCGCTTCACGGCAAAAACAGTCGGACGAAAGAAGAGTCCCCGGGAGGTCATCTCATCGGTATATTCAGCATTCAGGTTAATGTCGTCATAGATATGATGGAACCGGTCACGTGATTGATAGAGACAATGCGTTTCGTGTGTTGTTTAACACACAAAATAGTCGTTGGTTACGTAGAAGCCTACAGAATGTAACACATCTACAATAGCCTATGTTTCTCCCCCAGAAAACTGCAAAGGCCAGTTTTTTTTTTGTTGTTTTTTTTTGCAAAAAGAAAGACATGATAGTCAGTTTAACATTACCGTGGTAGACAATTGACATTACTGATCGAACATGTGTATATTTCAACTTGAAGGATTTATCTAGTTACTTTACTTCATGTTGTGTGATTTCTGCAGTATGTACCCGACAAGATGCTGCCAAATATGCCAGGCAATAAATCGTGCAATCTATTGTTTGTGTCTTCATTATTCATAAACGATGTAGTTGCTTGCTGTAGTGATAGTAATTATTATTATTATTATTATTATTATTATTATTATTATTATTATTATTATCGAGAAGATTAGGTCAAGCAAAGGCTGCATTTCAGACAATGAAATGTTTTTGTTATGTAATAACTCTCTGTCACTGAATATAAAAAAAAAACAGTACTGAAACAGTTTATGTTATATATAAGTGCTCTGGTGTGTGGCAGTGAATTATTTAAAGTGAACAAACAGATTAGGAGAAGCTTGGAGGCAACAGAGATGTGGCTCCTGAGACGGATGTTGCGAATACCTTGGACTGCCAGAGTAACTAACAACGATTGCATGGAAGAGGCTAATAAAAGTAAAACATTGTTTACAAATATAAGGAAGAGACAAACAAATTGGTCACGTAATGAAAAGAGAGGCACTGGGCAACATCTCTACAACTGGAAAGATCGGCGGAGATAGAGGCAGGGATAGACGGAGATAAATGAGGCTGGATGGAGTGTAACCATGGTATAGAGGGATATCATCAGTGGGAGTGATCAAGAACATCTGGTACTGAGATATGAGGTGATGCATGGTCGCCTACGACAGTTGATAGAACACGTTATTATTATTATTATTATTATTATTATTATTATTATTATTATTATTATTATTATTATTATTATTATTATTATTATTATTATGTGTAAATGGATTCGTGTAATAAATTGCACTATGAGATATTACCTAAACAGTAAACATGTATAGTTATACATTTCCCGAAAAGTAATAAAGATCAGAGGTGACGACTGAACACAACCACAAGAAAACAAGGAAACAGAGACACGACATGAACGGTGTCATAAATAACTGCAATATTTGCACCTGCTGTGAGTGGCGACAACATAACGAGCATCACGTCAGCAATCATCGAGCAGATCGATACAATCGATGACCAGCATTCACGGTCCACTGTTCGTGTTCTGATTCATGTTGGCGGCTGCATATACAAACCATTCTCCGGACTCCTCTTTTATACCGTTACACATTTCAGTTGTATCCTGGCGTTTTCCCCGTTCCTTCCTTCTAATGTTGTGTATTCTTTCTGCTGCCTGTTATCGCACTCAGCCAAGACACGCCAACCAGTCCTCAATGTTTCTGTCCCCTGCAACTCCCCCGTGCCCTCGTTATATTATTTATCTCTGTTTTCTAATTCTCTTCTCCATGTGTATTCAGGTCTCTCTATTTCTCTTTGGCTCTACGTAATATAACAATTGTAAGCCATATTGTCTAGTGTGTGATCTAACGTATACGCCTCTCATCTACTTCTGTCAGTGCCAGTCAATTCCCGTGAGTTTATTTCTTGTGGTATTTGAATGACACCAGCGGTCACTCAACAGCTGATAATTCACACGTCATTGCTTTCTTGTTGTTGAGTTGAGCTGAGTCAAGAATACACATCAGTGCACTAGGGACATTCCCATACGTGCTCCGTTCTCATCTTCTACAACCAGCAAAGAGCTCCAGTACTAATGGTACGACTAGGTTGCTTTCTCGTTATCCCCATCTACTCTAGTCTATAGGGTAACTGTGGTCTTGGGACAGTACATCAGATTATAGCCGAAAGTCTGCGTTCGATTCTCCCAGACACATCTCGCTGGTCTTCATTATATTAACAATGTGTGTTTGCGAATATTCTGTTGATATGTTTTGTCGGGTGTGAGTGCGTGCGCGCGCGCGTGTGTGTGTGTATGTGTATGTGTGTGTGTGTATTGATAAGACCCTAATAACCTCATACACTCTAGAGAGACTACAACTACTGTAATTTACCTCCACATTGTAGGATAGATGAGCAAACAGAAGGATCGAGTGTACAAATACATGGTCTCACATATTGTCACATTTTTGGCACTTCTGATCCAAAAAAAAAAAACGTGGCCGTGTTTTTCCAGCGCCCCCTCCCCCTCCCCCCTGCTCTTCTCCCGATGGGGTATGTCCAAAACGATGCTAACGACATGTAGAAATGGCCTGACATCAACGTCTGCCCGTATTGGCCGCCATTATGCAAGTGTAGAATGTATTGATCGGACAATGGATCCCTTGCCAAAAAGCGCGGCTGTGGGGACGTATGTACCCGCCGTTCGTAGCTTCAGCAAGTTAAGTTGGAAAGCTGAGGGTGGTAGCTGCTGCTGTCTGTGTGGTTGCCTTCTCTGTTTGGTGGTTCGAATTCATCATTTATGGTTAGGGAGTAGGCAAACGGTGGGGATGTGTGTGAGTGAGTGTTGCAAGAGCTCTACTGTTATAGGAGGGATTAGATTGCATGGTTAATGTCACCAGTTCGACACCTGGTGATTGCAGAGCCTGGATGCCCACAGCAAACACCAGTGTCTGACCTAACTAGGATTTCGGGGAAGAAATTACGGCGAGGGAGAGAACTGATCACACACCCAAAATAAAAAAGACATAACACAGCATTGGTTAAATTCTTATACATGGACCAGAATGCAATAACCGACGTATTGCTATATTTGTTACTTTGCTGTATCTGTGTCTAGACAGACAGAAAGTGCAGTGTGTTGGTGATGTGTGTAGTAAAGATCTGGATTACACAGACAGAAAGTGCAATGTGTTGATGATGTGTGTAGTAAAGATCTGGATTACACAGACAGAAAGTGCAATGTGTTGGTGATGTGTGTAGTAAAGATCTGGATTACACAGACAGAAAGTGCAATGTGTTGGTATGTGTGAGGTAAAGATCTGGATTACATAGACAGAGAGTATAATGTGTTTATGATGTGTAGTGGAGAAGCAGGGCACAAGTTTACATTTTCAGGTTCGTTCAGTTTCCCCAAAAGCCGGTCTCCAACACAATCAACCAACCCGCTTGTAGTTTCCGTGGATATAATTATAGTTATAGTCATCTACCTCCACGTCAGACCTCGCCCGCCGTGGATATAATTTTAGTCATATCCCTCCACGTCAGACCTCGCCCGCCGTGGATATAATTATAGTCATCTCCCTCCACGTCAGACCTCGCCCGCCATGGATATAATTATAGTCATCTCCCTGCAAGCTACACCTCACCCGCCGCTTCCCATTTTCCATCACGTCCCACATCTCCCCCAGCTACGTGACATCTTCCATGACAACCCACCTCATCCTTCCATAGCAGCGTGTGATCTCCCACCTCGTATCTCACCTCTGCTGCAGCCGCCTCTCATTTCCCACCACATCAAAGCTCTCTCACAGAAGCCTCTCATCTCCCAAATCATCAAACCCCTCTCCCAGCCGCCTCTCATCTCCCACCACGTCAAACCTCTATCCATGTCGCCATTTATCTCCCACCTCGTAAAACCTCATCCCAGCCACCTGTCATCTCCCACCACGTCAAACCCCGCTCCCAGCCGCCTCTCATCTCCCAGGACATCATACCTCTCTCCCAGTCGCCTCTCATTTCCCACCACGTCTCTATCTCTCTCCCAGGCATCTCTCATCTTCCACCACATCAAACCCCTCTAATCTCCCAGCCACCTCTCATCTCCCATCACGTCAAACCCCGCTCCCAGCCGCCTCTCATCTCCCAGCACATCAAACCTCTCTCCCAGCCGCCTCTCATCTCCTATCACGTCAAACCTCCCTCAAAGCCGAGCCTCATCTCCCAACACGTCAAACTTCTCTCCCAGGGGCCTTTCATCTTCCACAAGGCCAAACCCCTCTCCCAGCCGCCTGTCATCTCCCAGTGCATCAAACCTCTCTCCCAGCTGCCTCTCATCTCCGACCACGTCAACCCTCTATCCCTGTCGCCATTTATCTCCCACCTCGTCAAACCTCCCTCCCAGCCACCTGTCATCTCCCTCCCCACATCCCCCTCCAGCCGCCTCCCATCTCTTACCTCTCCCCCAGCTACCTGTCATCTCCCTCCACGTGTCCCTCTGCCCTCTCTAATCTCCCACCTCTCCCCCCAACCACCTGTCACCTCCCTCCACGTCTCCCTCCGCTCTCTCTAATCTCACATCTCCCACCTCTCACCCAGCCACCTGTCATCTCCCTCCACGTTTCCCACACCCCTCCAACCGCTTCCCATCTCACACCACGTCAAACCTTTATCCCTGTCGCCATTTATCTCCCACCTCGTCAAACCTCCCTCCCAGCCACCTGTCATCTCCCTCCCTACACCTCCCCCCAGCCGCCTCCCATCACCCACCTCTCCCCCAGCCACTTGTCATCTCCCTCCACGTGTTTCCCCGCCCTCTCTAATCTCCCACCTCTCCCCCAGCCACCTGTCATCTTTCTCCACGTTTCTCACATCCCTCCAGCCGCCTCCCATTTCCCACCTATCCCCCAGCCACCTGTCATCTCCCTCCACGCCTCCCTCCGCCCTCTCTAATCTCCCATCTCTCCCCTAACTGTTGTCAAACGACGATTATGAAAAATGATAGCTTCAGAAACCACGTAATATCTCACGTGAGCCGATAAAGCCATTAACCTCACGCCTAAAACAAAAGTAAAAATAAAACAGGAAACAGAACTGCACGACTGCGTGCTCTAGTCGGAGGTGAGGTGTGCGGCGAACTTACACAACATACAGGAGGCTAGGTGTGTGTATTAGAAGGTGTTCTTCTTTCTGACAACTAACTGTGGTTTCTGTTAAGAGATACAGGATTTTGTGCGTTATTGGTTTACTTGTGGTTGTAACTGTGGTAGGATGATAGTGATACTTATCATGGTGGTTGTTGAGTGACGGCAACGGTAGTAGTTGTTGTAGTTCTAACCTCATCAGTAGCGATGGTAGATTTTTTTTTTCCGTCTGCATATCCTTTACAGGACATCGCTGTCAACATCAGCATCTTTCAGCAGATTGTTGATTTCTTGGCAAGATTACGCTCAGTAGTTTGCCATTGCTTTCTGAGAGACCGGCTCACAAACCCAGTAAGTTACCGGAGCGAAGAGAACCGCTACCGATTCTCGCGCACGTCACGATACTCGCGAGAGTATACGGAATTACGGAGAAAGTCGTGTGACCTCTTGACAAGGGAGACCGGCGTTAGGTATATTAGCAACATCAATAGCAGTGGTTGTGAGATCAGCATCAGCTGTAGTAGTGATTGTAGGATTAGCATGTACAGTAGTAGTTATTATTGTATCAACGGATGCAGTGGTTGTAGTATTAGCGGAAACTGTAGCAATTGTAATATTAGCCGTAACAATAGTAGTATTTGCAGCATTATCATCAACAGCAATAGTGGTTGTAATATTAATATCAACATTCGTAGTGCGAGCAGCATCGATAATAACCACAGTAGTCTTCTTCTTCGTCTTCTTCTTCGTCTTCTTCTTCTTTTTCTTCTTCTTCTTCTTCTTCTTCTTCTTCTTCTTCTTCTTCTTCTTCTTCTTCTTCTTCTTCTCCACTCCTCCTCCTCCCCCTCCTCCTCCTCCTCCTTCTTCTTCTTCTTCTTCTTCTTCTTCTTCTTCTTCTTCTTCTTCTTCTTCTTCTTCTTCTTCTTCTTCTTCTTCTTCTTCTTCTTCTTCTTCTTCTTCTTCTTCTTTTTCTTCTTCTCCTCCTCCTCCTTTTCTTCCTCCTCCTTCTTCTTCTTCTTCTTCTTCTTCTTCTTCTTCTTCTTCTTCTTCTTCTTCTTCTTCTTCTTCTTCTTCTTCTTCTTCTTCTTCTTCTTCTTCTTCTTCTTCTTCTTCTTCTTCTCTCGCAGCAAATAACGTTGCTCGCGCTGTCTCTACCTGTAGAGTGACACATGCGATCTCGGCACATCATTTTGTGGGACCGAGTATGCTTTACCTGTTCAACCCCTTTTTCTGCCAGTCCGAGAGGACGAAGCCTGATTCCATTGCCACCAATTGGACATAGAGTACTTTAGTTCTGGGTCTCAGATTTTGTCATAAGCACTTTAGCCATTAGTCGATGACTGCAAACAGCAAATTTAGTGCTTCTTCGGTATAGACGCTAGAAAAGCATAAAGCAGTACAAAGCAGATCAGATAAAAAGGGCTTGGAACCATTGTGTCCAGTGATAAAACAAGAGGTCTTCATATTTGCATAGATAAGGGCAGAATTATCCGCAGAACCAGCGTCTATTTGTCCTGTAAGTACCTAATCATCCATAGAACCAGCGTATATTTGTCCCCCAAGGACGGAATCATCGATAGTACAAGCGACTATTTGTCCTTCAAGGACCGGATCATCTCTAGAACCAAAATTTATGTGTCCCCCGAGGAATCGTTCATCACTGGAAGCTAGTGGATATTTGATCTCTATTCTCGTGGCAGAGGTCCAGTGATTGCGATGGCCTGCTGCTGTGGGTCACCGGCCGGGGTGTTTCTGCCTGCTGGAGGGCTCTGTTAACGTTTGTTAACTGGATTTTCCATGGATCTTCCAAACGCCTGGTAAGTAGATCGGCCGTTTCTTTTGTTAAGGCTTTATTTTTGCTTGATTTAATAGTTTGCGTCTGATTTCTCTGTGGCTATATGAATGTGGGGTGGGATCAGTCTACACAATGAGTACCAAACAGTTTCATGGATGGCCAGGAGGTTGGTGAGAAATTGACCACACGATGTCGCTAGTGAAATGTGATCAAGACCGTCTGAGTTTGGTTAAAATAGTTGCATATCCTTTATAGAACGTCGCAGTCCACCCCAGCTTTTCTGTGTGGCTGTTTGTCATTTCTTGGCAAGTTTACGTTCAGTAACTTAGCCATTGCTTTCTGAATGACCGGCACTCATACCATTGTGTGAAGACCAGCGCAAGGTGTTCTGCTTCCAAATGAGTCTAGCACATAGATCCACAATACCAGGATGTTGATGAGAAGCTGACCACACAGGCAGCTGTTGGCGTTTTCTCAAGACGGTGTGGGTTGAGTACACATCTCCAATATGTCAGGAGGTGACGGAAGGATCGCACTTTATCAAGACGGTGTGGGTTGAGTACACATCTCCAATATGTCAGGAGGTGACGGAAGGATCGCACTTTATCAAGACGGTGTGGGTTGAGTACACATCTCCAATATGTCAGGAGGTCACGGAAGGATCGCACTTTATCAAGACGGTGTGGGTTGAGTACACATCTCCAATATGTCAGGAGGTGACGGAAGGATCGCACTTTATCAAGACGGTGTGGGTTGAGTACACATCTCCAGTATGTCAGGAGGTCACGGAAGGATCGCACTTTATCAAGACGGTGTGGGTTGAGTACACATCTCCAGTATGTCAGGAGGTCACGGAAGGATCGCACTTTATCAAGACGGTGTGGGTTGAGTACACATCTCCAATATGTCAGGAGGTGACGGAAGGATCGCACTTCATCAAGACGGTGTGGGTTGAGTACACATCTCCAATATGTCAGGAGGTGACGGAAGGATCGCACTTTATCAAGACGGTGTGGGTTGAGTACACATCTCCAATATGTCAGGAGGTGACGGAAGGATGGCACTTTATCAAGACGGTGTGGGTTGAGTACACATCTCCAGTATGTCAGGAGGTGACGGAAGGATGGCACTTTATCAAGACGGTGTGGGTTGAGTACACATCTCCAATATGTCAGGAGGTGACGGAAGGATGGCACTTTATTACCAGAAGAAAACATATCTACGTTGGAGTGTAGCGGTACCTTTGTGGTTTGTACATTCTGTCATCTTCTACCCGGGGGGTTGACGTGCTATATTGTTTTGTATGTTTGTTTTTCGTCTACTTGGGATGTGGGGGGGGGGGTGTAGACTGATCATATAGTCTTTGTTTGTACTTTTCTCGTCTACTCGTTGCTGTAGATTTACCAAACATACCAGGGCAGGTAACCATTTAGTCTGACAAAGTCTATTTAGATTTTTATAACATAATTCGTGAGTCATACAAAATTATCAGCTGAAAAGTTAGCGTGCTACTTGGTCAAACATGTAATGAATTCATCCCTAATGTGCTGGCCATCTCCCTGGCGTAGGGTTTACGTCTTTCTCCGTAATCCCGTTTATTCTCGTGAGTAACGCAGCTTTGCGAGATTCGGTAGCGGATCGCGCCGCGTTGGTTACTTACTGGGATATGTGAGCCGGTCGTTCAGAAAGCAATGGCAAACTACCGAGCGTAATCTTGCCTAGTACATCAACATAAGGTGAAAAATGCTGATGTTGACTGCAACGTCCTGTAAGAGGATATGCAACATTTTTTTTTAAATGTGATGGCTGGAGCTGCTTTTCTTTGGTGATGCATGTCAAGTTAGTTGGTATTGATGATGTTGCCACTTTACAACTGCTATTCTAGGTTTGCGTCGGTCAGTCTGGAGTGTAGTCCAATCTCCATGGTTATTTGTGAAAAGAACTACTGGCAGGAAAAATACCGCTGGCATCGGTCAGTTGTTCCGAATACAGATGCACATCTCAGTGCATGCTCCTACAAGTGGAAAATGAATCGTTGCTTAATACAAATTTATGTTGCTTATACAATATATTCTCTTAGATTTATTAAATTTCCAGTTCCGCCTACGGTTGCCTTCGTAGAGCCAGAGCAGATGATTTTGGGGCCTTACACGAAAAAACGCCCGGAATCATGACACGGACTGGCCCGCTCCTAGAGAATGTAAAGGGGCGGAAACATTCCGGGAAGGGAGATAACTTCTGACGATCAGAAAACCCTGTCGTGTCTGCTCCGCGGCAGAGTTTTTATCACTATTACTATGCAGATAGCAATTGCCTGTGGGGGAAATGCTGGCATAGTTTTACAGGTGGGAATAGTTGTGACATAGCTGTACTGGTGGTAATAGTTGTGATAAGAATGTATCTGTGGTACACACACACACACACACACACACACACACACACACACACGCGCGCGCGATAGTTTGTGCTTTAAAAAGGCATAATAACTGTTACCTATGGCGCTAGCGCATGTGACTGATAAGGCCAATTTGTGCTGTAAATGTTCGTTCACAGTGGGTGCATGTGAACATGTGGTCATTTCCACCATCATGCACCATCTTACGTCTCACATGCTCGGTGTATGACTTATCTGCAATAATTTTCTCCTTTGTCTTTATTCCATTTCTGATAGTTGCCCTCCATGCAACACGTTCAGCGGCGACTTGCTCCCAATGTGCATTATCAATGCCTGTATCAATCATGTCCCGCTTACACACATCTTTGTATTGTAGTAGAGGCCGACCCTGAGATCTCTTACCCATCTGTAAAATTCACCAAAAAAGATGTCCTTTGGTATTCTACCATCATCCATCCTCCTAAGAAAAAAGAAAAAAAGAAAAAAAAAAGAAAAACAATAAAAAATTTTAAAAATTTACAAAAAAAAAAATCACCTGTGGTAATAGTTATGACAAAGCTGTACACCTGGGAATAATTGTGACATAGCTGTACTAGTGGGAATAGTTGACCTGGCGGAATTAATTGAGACAGCTGCAATGCTGGGAATACTTGTGACATATAAGTTCTGTTGGTAATTATTGTGACATAGTTTTAGAGGCATGAAATTTTTGTGACATAGTTTTAGAGGTTGGAGATAATTATGATAGAGTTGTATTAGCGGGAATTAGTTGCTACACTGATAAATTTGTTCGTGAAGATTAGTTGCATAGAGTTGTTACACAGGCCAATTAAATGGTGTGAATTACTTATTACAGTAAGTCATTTTACTTGTGGTAATTAGTTGTTACATAGGTCAGTTTACTGGTGTGAATTATTTGTTACACAGGTAAATTTGCTTGTGTGAATTAGTTGTTACATAGATCAGTTTACTGATCTGAATTACTTTTACAGAGGTCAGTTTACTGGTGTGAATTACTTGTTAAACAGCTCAGTTAACTGGTGGGAATGAGTTGTTATATATGTCAATTTACTGGCGGGAACGAGTTGTTACATAGGTCAATTTACTGGCGGGAATTAGCTGTTACATGAGTACATTTACTGGTGAGAATTAGTTGTTTCATATGTTGTTTGGATGTTGTCACAAAGTTAGAGCAACCATTCACCTGAACTATCTCGTCAAGCAATCTGCCATCTCATTTGGCAGTCCGAGAAAATGTGCATATGTGTATCAAGGGATGGGCTTTGATGCAACAGAGATGTGGTTGTTTAGAGGAATGTTGCGAATACCTAGAACTGTTAGAGTAACTAACGACTATTGTAGGGAACAGGCTAGCGACTATTGTAGGGAACAGGCTAACGACTATTGTAGGGAACAGGCTAGCGACTATTGTAGGGAACAGGCTAGCGACTATTGTAGGGAACAGGCTAGCGACTATTGTAGGGAACAGGCTAGCGACTATTGTAGGGAACAGGCTAGCGACTATTGTAGGGAACAGGCTAGCGACTATTGTAGGGAACAGGCTAGCGGACTATTGTAGGGAACAGGCTAGCGACTATTGTAGGGAACAGGCTAGCGACTATTGTAGGGAACAGGCTAGCGACTATTGTAGGGAACAGGCTAGCGACTATTTGTAGGGAACAGGCTAGCGACTATTGTAGGGAACAGGCTAGCGACTATTGTAGGGAACAGGCTAGCGACTATTGTAGGGAACAGGCTAGCGACTATTGTAGGGAACAGGCTAGCGACTATTGTAGGGAACAGGCTAGCGACTATTGTAGGGAACAGGCTAGCGACTATTGTAGGGAACAGGCTAGCGACTATTGTAGGGAACAGGCTAGCGACTATTGTAGGGAACAGGCTAGCGACTATTGTAGGGAACAGGCTAGCGACTATTGTAGGGAACAGGCTAGCGACTATTGTAGGGAACAGGCTAGCGACTATTGTAGGGAACAGGCTAGCGACTATTGTAGGAACAGGCTAGCGACTATTGTAGGGAACAGGCTAGCGACTATTGTAGGAACAGGCTAGCGACTATTGTAGGGAACAGGCTAGCGACTATTGTAGGGAACAGGCTAGCGACTATTGTAGGGAACAGGCTAGCGACTATTGTAGGGAACAGGCTAGCGACTATTGTAGGGAACAGGCTAGCGACCATTGTAGGGAACAGGCTAGCGACCATTGTAGGGAACAGGCTAGCGACCATTGTAGGGAACAGGCTAGCGACTATTGTAGGGAACAGGCTAGCGACTATTGTAGGGAACAGGCTAGCGACTATTGTAGGGAACAGGCTAGCGACTATTGTAGGGAACAGGCTAGCGACTATTGTAGGGAACAGGCTAGCGACTATTGTAGGGAACAGGCTAGCGACTATTGTAGGGAACAGGCTAGCGACTATTGTAGGGAACAGGCTAGCGACTATTGTAGGAACAGGCTAGCGACCATTGTAGGGAACAGGCCTAGCGACCATTGTAGGGAACAGGCTAGCGACCATTGTAGGGAACAGGCTAGCGACTATTGTAGGGAACAGGCTAGCGACTATTGTAGGGAACAGGCTAGCGACTATTGTAGGGAACAGGCTAGCGACTATTGTAGGGAACAGGCTAGCGACTATTGTAGGGAACAGGCTAGCGAGCTATTGTAGGGAACAGGCTAGCGACTATTGTAGGGAACAGGCTAGCGACTATTGTAGGGAACAGGCTAGCGACTATTGTACGGGAACAGGCTAGCGACGTATTGTAGGGAACAGGCTAGCGACTATTGTAGGGAACAGGCTAGCGACTATTGTAGGGAACAGGCTAGCGACTATTGTAGGAACAGGCTAGCGACTATTGTAGGGAACAGGCTAGCGGACTATTGTAGGGAACAGGCTAGCGACTATTGTAGGGAACAGGCTAGCGACCATTGTAGGGAACAGGCTAGCGACCATTGTAGGGAACAGGCTAGCGACCATTGTAGGGAACAGGCTAGCGACATTGTAGGGAACAGGCTAGCGACTATTGTAGGGAACAGGCTAGCGACTATGTAGGGAACAGGCTAGCGACTATTGTAGGGAACAGGCTAGCGACTATTGTAGGGAACAGGCTAGCGACTATTGTAGGGAACAGGCTAGCGACTATTGTAGGAACAGGCTAGCGACTATTGTAGGGAACAGGCTAGCGACTATTGTAGGGAACAGGCTAGCGACTATTGTAGGGAACAGGCTAGCGACTATTGTAGGGAACAGGCTAGCGACTATTGTAGGGAACAGGCTAGCGACTATTGTAGGGAACAGGCTAGCGACTATTGTAGGGAACAGGCTAGCGACTATTGTAGGGAACAGGCTAGCGACTATTGTAGGGAACAGGCTAGCGACTATTGTAGGGAACAGGCTAGCGACTATTGTAGGGAACAGGCTAGCGACTATTGTAGGGAACAGGCTAGCGACTATTGTAGGGAACAGGCTAGCGGACTATTGTAGGGAACAGGCTAGCGACTATTGTAGGAACAGGCTAGCGACTATTGTAGGGAACAGGCTAGCGACCATTGTAGGGAACAGGCTAGCGACATTGTAGGGAACATGGCTATGTCGACTATTGTAGGGAACAGGCTAGCGACTATTGTAGGGAACAGGCTAGCGACTATTTGTAGGGAACAGGCTAGCGACTATTGTAGGGAACAGGCTAGCGACTATTGTAGGGAACAGGCTAGCGACTATTGTAGGGAACAGGCTAGCGACTATTGTAGGGAACCGGCTAGCGACTATTGTAGGGAACAGGCTAGCGACTATTGTAGGGAACAGGCTAGCGACTATTGTAGGGAACAGGCTAGCGACTATTGTAGGGAACAGGCTAGCGACTATTGTAGGGAACAGGCTAGCGACTATTGTAGGGAACAGGCTAGCTGACTATTGTAGTGGAACAGGCTAGCGATCCTATTGTAGGGAACAGGCTAGCGACTATTGTATGGGAACAGGCTAGCGACTATTGTAGGGAACAGGCTAGCGACTATTGTAGGGAACAGGCTAGCGACTATTGTAGGAACAGGCTAGCGACTATTGTAGGGAACAGGCTAGCGGACTATTGTAGGGAACAGGCTAGCGACTATTGTAGGAACAGGCTAGCCGACTATTGTAGGGAACAGGCTAGCGACTATTGTAGGGAACAGGCTAGCGACCTATTGTAGGGAACAGGCTAGCGACTATTGTAGGGAACAGGCTAGCGACTATTGTAGGGAACAGGCTAGCGACCTATTGTAGGGAACAGGCTAGCGACTATTGTAGGGAACAGGCTAGCGACTATTGTAGGGAACAGGCTAGCGACTATTGTAGGGAACAGGCTAGCGACCTATTGTAGGGAACAGGCTAGCGACCATTGTAGGGAAACAGGCTAGCGACTATTGTAGGAACAGGCTAGCGACTATTGTAGGGAACAGGCTAGCGACTATTGTAGGGAACAGGCTAGCGACCATTGTAGGGAACAGGCTAGCGACTATTGTAGGGTAACAGGCTAGCGGGACTATTGTAGGGAACAGGCTAGCGACTATTGTAGGGAACAGGCTAGCGACTATTGTAGGGAACAGGCTAGCGACTATTGTAGGGAACAGGCTAGCGACTATTGTAGGGAAACAGGGCTAGCGACTATTGTAGGGAACAGGCTAGCGACTATTTTAAGGGGAAAGGCTAGCGGGGGATTGGGGAACAGGCTAGCGGGTATTGTAGGGAACAGGCTAGCGACTATTGTAGGGGGAAAAAGGCTTGCGACTATTGTAGGGAAAAAGGCTAGCGAAATATTGTTAGGGGAAAAGGCTAGCGGGCTATTGTAGGGGAAAAAAGGCTAGCGACCATTTTAGGGAACAGGCTAGCGACCATTTGTAAAGGAAAAGGCTAGCGACCCTTTTAGGGAAAAGGCTAGCGACCATTGTTTGGGAACAGGCTAGCGACTTTGTAGGGAACAGGTAGCCCACCATTTTAGGGAAAAAGGCTAGCGACTATTGTAGGGAAAGGCTAGCGACTATTGTAGGGGAAAAGGTAAGGGCTTTTTGTTTGGGAACAGGCTAGCGAATATTGTAGGGAAAAGGCTAGCGACTATTGTAGGAACAGGGTAAACGACCATTTTAGGGGAAAAAGGCTAGCGACCAAATTTTAGGGAAAAAGGCTAGCGACTATTGTAGGGGAAAAAGGGGTAGCGACTAAATTTTAGGGAAACAGGCTAGCGACTATTGTAGGGAACAGGCTAGCGACTATTGTAGGGAAAAGGCTAGCGACATTGTAGGGGAAAAAGGCTAAAAGGGGGCCCATTTTAGGGAACAGGCTAGCGACTATTGTAGGGAACAGGCTAGCGACTATTGTAGGGAACAGGCTAGCGAATATTGTAGGGAAAAAAGGCTGCGACTATTGTAGGGGAAAAGGCTAGCGGGGCTATGTAGGAACAGGTAGCGACTATTGTAGGGGGAAAAAGGCTAGCGACTATTGTAGGGAACAGGGTAGCGACTAGTAGGGAACAGGCTAGCGACTATTGTAGGGGAAAAGGTAGCGAATTGTAGGGAAAAAGGCTAAACGGATATTTTAGGGAACAAAGGGTAGGGGACTATTGAGGGAACAGGCTAAACGACTATTGGAGGGAACAGGCTAGCACTATTGTAGGGAAAAAGGCTAGCGACTATTGTAGGGGAAAAGGCTAGTGATATTGTTTGGGAAAAGGCTAGCGACTATTGTAGGGAACAGGCTAGCGGAAATATTGTAGGGAAAAGGCTGGACTATTGGGAGGGAACAGGCTAGCGACTATTGTAGGGGAACAGGCTTTGGGGGCTAAAGGGAGGGGAAAAGGCTAGCGAAAATTGTAGGGAACAGGGTAGTGGGCTATTGTAAAGGGAAAAGGCTAGGGACCCATTGTTAAAAGGGAAACAGGCTGGGGACTATTGTAGGGAACAGGCTAGCGACTATGTAGGGGAAAGGCTAGCGACTATTGAGGGAAAGGTAGGACATTGTAGGGAACAGGCTAGTGACTATTGGGAGGGAACAGGCTAGGACTATTGTAGGGAACAGGCTAAATGATATTGTAGGGAAAAAGGCTAGCGACTATTGTAGGGAAAAAGGGTTAGCGATATTGTAGGGAACAGGCTAGCGACTATTGTAGGGAAAAGGCTAGTGACTAATTTTAGGGGAAAAGGCTAGTGAAAAATTGTAAAGGGAAAAAGGCTAGGCGGGTATTGTAGGGAACAGGCTAGGACTATTGTAGGGAACCAGGCTAGCGACTAAATTTTAGGGAACAGGCTGTTTACAAATTGAGGAAACAGGGTTTGCGACTATTTTAGGGAACAGGCTAGCGACTATTGTTGGGGAAAAGGCTAGCGGGCTATTGTAAAGGGAAAAGCTAGGGAATTTTTGTAGGGAAAAAGGCTAGCGACTATTTTAGGGAACCCGGGTAGGGATATTGGGAGGGAACAGGCTAGCGAAAATAGAAAATTATAAAACAAAATTAAAAGAAAAAAGGTAAACAAAATTCTTTTGGTGAAAAGAATAAGGAGAGGGATTGGAGACCATGTGATGAATGGAAGAATTTGGGGGACCATTTTTTTGATGAATGGAAAGATTGGAGACCCCTTTGTGATGAAGGGAAAAATTGGGGGACCATTGGATGAAGGAAAGATTGGAGACCCCTTGGGGATGAATGGAAAAATTGGAGACCATTGTGATGAATGGAAGATTGGAGACCAATTGTGATGAATGGAAAGATTGGAGGCCATTGTGGGTGAATGGGAAAAATTGGAAAACCATTTTGTGAATGGAAAGATTGGAGGCCCTTTTGGGTGAATGGAAAAATTGGAGACCATTGTGAGGGAAAGGGAAAGAGGGGGACCATTGGATGGGAAGGACAAAAAAAATTGGAAAAACCATTTTGTAGAATGGAAAGATTGGAGACCATTGTGGGGAATGGAAAGATTGGAGACCATTGTGATGAAGGAAAAGATTGGAAACCATTGTGATGGGAAAGGAAAGTTGGGAGACCAGTGAGGGAAAGGGGAAAAATTTGGGGACCCATTGTGATGAATGGAAAGATTGGAGACCATTGTGATGGGAAAGGGAAAAATTGGAGACCATTTTGGGTGAATGGGAAAAATTGGAGACCAAAAAGGTGATGGAATGGAAAAATTTGGGGACCATTTTGATGAATGGAAAATTGGGGGAATTGTAAGGAAAAGATTTTTGGGACCATTTTGATTGAATGGGAAAAATTTGGGGAAACCCTGTGAGGGAAAGGAAAAGATTTGGGGGGACCCTTTTGAGAAAGGAAAGATTGGGAGGGCCCTTGGAGAAAGGGAAAAATTGGGGGACCATTGTGATGAAAGGAAAAAATTGGAGACCCTTGTGATGAATGGAAAAAATTGGAGACCTTGTGATGAATGGAAAGGTTTGGGGGACCATTGTGATGAATGGAAAGATTGGGGGACCAATTTTGATGAATTTAAAAGATGGAGACCATTGGGGATGAAAAGGAAAGATTGGGGACCATTTTGCTTTTAATGGGAAAAAGAATTGGAGGGCCATTTTTGGGTGAATTGGGGAAGGTTGGGGGACCATTGGAGAAGGAAAAAATTGGAGACCATTGTGATGAATGGAAAGGGTTGGAGCCATTGTGATGAATGGAAAGATTTGGGGACCCAAATTTTGGGTGAAGGGAAAAAAATTGGGAGACCATTTTGAATTTAAAGGAAAGATGGAGACCCTTTTGGGGTTGAAAGGAAAGATGGAGCCCCTTGTGAGAATGGAAAAATTGGGGGACCCTTTTGGGGGAAAAGGAAAAAATTGGAGACCCGTGAGAATGGAAAGATTGGAGCCTTGTGAATTTAATGGAAAGATGGGAAAACCATTGGGGAAAAATGAAAGATTTTGGGGACCATTTTGATGGGAAAGGAAAAAAATTTGGGGACCATTTTTGTGAAAGGAAAGTTGGGGACCATTTGAGAATGGGAAAAATTTGGGGACATTGTGATGAATGGGGGAAAAATTTGGGGACCCTTGTGATGAAGGAAAAAATTGGAGGGCCCTTGGGTGAAAAAAAAAAGATTGGAGACCCTTTTGGTGAATGGAAAGATGGGGACCATTGGGGATGAATGGAAAAATGGGACCTTGTGAGGGAAAGGGAAAAATTTGGGGAAACCCTTTGAGAATGGAAAGATTTGGGGAAACCCTTGTGAGAATGGAAAAAATTGGAGACCATTTTGATGAAGGGAAAAAATTTGGGGGACCCCTTTGTGAGGGAAAGGGAAAAATTGGAGACCAAGTGTGATGAATGGAAAAAAATTTTGGGGACCATTTTTGAGAATGGAAAGAAAAGGAGCCCCTTGGTATGAATGGAAAGATTGGAGGAACCCTTGGAAAGAAGGGAAAAATTGGAGACCTTGTGAAAAGGGAAAGGAAAGATTGGAGACCATTTTGGAAGAATGGGAAAAATTTTTGGGGACCAATTTTTATGAAAGGAAAGTTGGAGAAATTGTGATGAAGGGAAAAATTGGGGACCATTTTGGGGTGAATTTAAAGATTTTTGGGGACCCTTGTGAGAATGGAAAGATTGGAGACCATTGTGATGAAAGGAAAGATTTGGGGACCATTTTGGGGTGAATGGAAAGATTGGAGACCATTGTGATGAATGGAAAGATTGGAGACCATTGTGATGAATGGAAAGATTGGAGACCATTGTGATGAATGGAAAGATTGGAGACCATTGTGATGAATGGAAAGATTGGAGACCATTGTGATGAATGGAAAGATTGGAGACCATTGTGATGAATGGAAAGATTGGAGACCATTGTGATGAATGGAAAGATTGGAGACCATTGTGATGAATGGAAAGATTGGAGACCATTGTGATGAATGGAAAGATTGGAGACCATTGTGATGAATGGAAAGATTGGAGACCATTGTGATGAATGGAAAGATTGGAGACCATTGTGATGAATTGGAAAGATTGGAGACCATTGTGATGAATGGAAAGATGGAGGACCATTGTGATTGAGATGGAAAGATGGGGCCATTGTGATGATGGAAAGATTGGAGACCATTGTGATGAATGGAAAGATTGGAGACCATTGTGATGAATGGAAAGATTGGAGACCATTGTGATGAATGGAAAGATTGGAGACCATTGTGATGAATGGAAAGATTGGAGACCATTGTGATGAATGGAAAGATTGGAGACCATTGTGATGAATGGAAAGATTGGAGACCATTGTGATGAATGGACAAGATTGGAGACCATTGTGATGAATGGAAAAGATTGGAGACCATTGTGATGATGGAAAGATTGGAGCCATTGTGATGAATGGAAGATTGGAGACCATTGTGATAGTGAATGGAAAAGATTGGAGACCATTGTGATGAATGGAAAGATTGGAGACCATTGTGATGAATGGAAAGATTGGAGACCATTGTGATGAATGGAAAGATTGGAGACCATTGTGATGAATGGAAAGATTGGAGACCATTGTGATGAATGGAAAGATTGGAGACCATTGTGATGAATGGAAAGATTGGAGACCATTGTGATGAATGGAAAGATTGGAGACCATTGTGATGAATGGAAAGATTGGAGGACCACTTGTGATGAATGGAAAGATCGGAGACCATTGTGATGAATGGAAAGATTGGAGACCATTGTGATGAATGGAAAGATTGGAGACCATTGTGATGAATGGAAAGATTGGAGACCATTGTGATGAATGGAAAGATTGGAGACCATTGTGATGAATGGAAAGATCAACGGGCAGAGGCAGACACAGAGAGGTGATGCTGGATGGTTGAGACGATGGCATGGAGAGATATCAACAGCAGACTAGATTTAGAAAAACAGGGACCGGGATCTGTGGAGAGACATGAGCGTCTTCGCTTTATGTCTTGATACTTTTATAACAGCTATATCAGACAGCTGTGTTATGTGTTGAGAAGTTGATAACAGCCACATCAAACAGCTACGTGAATACTTGGTGAGCTGGCAGCAGTTCCATCAAACAGTTGTATTATATATTGATCAGCTGACATCATTCTGCTGCCCTTCGTCCTTCACTGGGGCATATGCTCTCAATGAAACCACACCAAGCCGTCGACATATGCCCTCAATGAAACCACACCAAGCCGTCGACATATGCCCTCAATGAAACCACACCAAGCCGTCGACATATGCCCTCAATGAAACCACACCAAGCCGTCGACATATGCCCTCAATGAAACCACACCAAGCCGTCGATATATGCCCTCAATCAAACCACACCAAGCCGTCGATATATGCCCTCAATCAAACCACACCAA
The DNA here is from genome assembly GCA_014155875.1 of Cepaea nemoralis. Classification (NCBI taxonomy): domain Eukaryota; kingdom Metazoa; phylum Mollusca; class Gastropoda; order Stylommatophora; family Helicidae; genus Cepaea; species Cepaea nemoralis. The sequence continues at coordinate 56,209 of JACEFZ010017804.1, forward strand.
GCCGTCGATATATGCCCTCAATCAAACCACACCAAGCCGTCGATATATGCCCTCAATCAAACCACACCAAGCCGTCGATATATGCCCTCAATCAAACCACACCAAGCCGTCGATATATGCCCTCAATCAAACCACACCAAGCCGTCGATATATGCCCTCAATCAAACCACACCAAGCCGTCGATATATGCCCTCAATCAAACCACACCAAACCGTCCAATCCTGTCCCATCTCCTGCATCCCCCTCTATGTCCTCCTGTATTATTCATCCCTGACCGCAATACTCTCTCTCTATGCGTGCTTTTAGTCTCCGTAATTTCGGTTGCCATGTGGGACCCAGACAAGAAAGTGTCTCACTTGCACCTTAGGGGGAAGCCAGGAATAGTAGCACCGTTACCTGACAAGCATGTCGTCACGCGCTGGTTACTTACGCAGGTATGTGAGCCGGTCGTTCACAAAGCAATGGCAAACTACTCAACGTAAAACTGGCCAAGACATCAAAAGCAGCTGAAAAATACTGACGTTGACTGCAATGTCCTGTAAAGGATATGCGGGAAAAAAGTTAGTATTCGCCGGCTTCCTGGTGAAGGGTTAAGTACGCTGTTTGTAATCCCGTATACGCCCCGTATAATCACGTACGAAACACAGTTGCGCGAGATTCGGCAGCGGATCGCGTCGCGTTGGTTTTTTACGGAAAGGTATGTGAGCCAGTGGTTCAGAAAGCAATGGCAAATTACTTAACGTAAATCTTGCCAAGACATCAACAGCAGCTGAAAAATGCTGCCGTTGACTGCAATGTCCTGTAAATAGGATATGAGTATTCACTAAGCGTGTACCTTGAGCCTGTCGATGCAAGGGAAATAACAATGTGAAATTACTGTATAATGTTGTGAAGAGTTATGATTCTTGTTATATTGTAAACAAATCAGTCTAAGGAAATACCATCACAGATAGATGAAAACTGTGTTAGGTGGAAGGTTTACCATCGAGGCTGCCTCCACCTCTCTTCCTCCCTAGAAGGACAGAATGTTAAACGTGCCTGCGCGCCCAATTCTTAACCCTTACAAATTAAAGTTTGTTCATTCGTTCGTTCGTTCCGTCTATGTCGTTGTCTCTGTCAGAATGTAAGAGGGAGAAGAAAGGGCCATTCGCAAATCTGTGTCACATATATTCGAAGAAATAAACTATCCAATAGCGATTCACTTCGATACAAACCATAATACAACAATAGTTGGTCATTTCGACAGAAGACGCAATACAATAATTGCCGGTTACTTCGACACAAACAATAGTAGAACAATTGTGGGTTATTTAAATACATAACATAATAGAACAATTGCGGATCACTTAGATATAAAACAGAATAGAACAATTGCGGATCACTTAGATATAAAACAGAATAGAACAATTGCGGATCACTTAGATATAAAACAGAACAGAACAATAGCGGGCCACTTTAACACAACACAGGATACAACAATTATGAGATACTTCGATACCACACAGAATGGAATAATTATGAGATATTTCGAACCAAAACAGAATACGACAATTGCGGGACAATTCAATACAAAACAATACAACAATTGCGGAATACTTCGACACAATAGAATACAACAATTGCGGGCCACTTCAATGCAACAATTGCGGGCCACTTCAATGTAACAATTGCGGGCCACTTCAATGTAACAATTGCGGGCCACTTCAATGCAACAATTGTGGGCCACTTCAATGCAACAATTGCGGGCCACTTCAACATACAACAGAACCTACAAGTTGTCATTAACCGGGTCACACATCCGTGGTTAACCGGGTCACACATCAGTGGTTGAAGTCAGGACGAAGAAAAAATGTGCCAGAATGACGGGCCAGTCACGTGTGTATTCTGTGGCCGCCGGGCGGCAGTGTTTGCACACTTCCATGCTAACCAGGAGGTTATATGTTAGAATCCACTCTGGGGCAGGGATTGTTGTGTGGCTCATGGACCTGGCCTCCCAAACTGACCCGTCCAACATGTACCCGGAAATGATCTTAGAAGTAAAGGTTACCGAGATGATATTGACCACTTTGGGAGACATTGTTTTTGCAAGATATGCAGTTAGAACGACATACTCTGTTCGCACAAGAGGAGGAAAACGGTCATTTACTTTATTTCTGTCTATGGTGGCCTGTGGGTGAGTTATCTTGCTCAGTTCCATTATATCTGTTGTTTTCTTCTCTCAGTTAACGAGTCTCTCAGCCCGGACACGAAAGTCTGCCCCATCAGAGCAGTCAGTGACTCCCTGGAGTCAAGGAATATTCTCTCTTAATGTGTCAATTTCTTATTTTATAAAATAACAATGATATATACGTATCATTACAGAGGTGTGTTTCCTAGTATCACCTGTTGGGATTTTCTGTTGTTGCATGTCCCGCCAACATACACAATCCAATCACAACCTAACAAAGGATTACCTAACTACTACATCGAACTACAACACACACAATACAATGTTTTCAGAAGTGAATTTGAATAACGAAGACAGAACAATAGATTCCACGATTTATTGCCTGGAATATTTCGCTGCATGGATTACTCAAGCTGAAGTGTAAAATAGCGGCACTTTATTCTCGACTAAAATTACCTTGGTAGACAATTGAAATTACTGTGCAAATATGTGTATATTTCAGCTTGAAGGATTTATCTAGTAACGTTACTTTACGTTGTGTGAATTCTGCAGGTACCTGACGAGATGCAGTGTTATACGCCAGGCAATAAATCGTGCAATCTATTGTCTTCGGTATTCAAATAAACAAGGCAATCACAAAATAAAAACGGTTGACCTAACTAGCGTTTATAGACGTAGAAGAGAGAAGTAGAGCCTAGAGAACACACTGGACAACATAAACATTGAAAACTATATTTACCGACAGGGTCTCGAACTCATCTCGGGGTGTTTGGTTGCTCATGTGTCTAACACACTTGTTCCTGCAGCCAGGCGTTATCGTCACTTGGAGGTGGCAGGTTTGACTCCCTGTCGGTAACTACAGCTTTCAATTATTATGTTGTCTGGTTGGTTCTCTGGGCTCTACTTCTTTCTTGTACTTCTATCATCGCCATACAATACTGTCAATTTATTTATGAACGGTCTACACTGGGCTCTAGACAAGCGGCCACTGACTTGGTCTTTAGATGGGAGCAATGACAGTTACACAGACAGGAGAGCACCCGTCCCATGGGGCGTGAACACAGCTTGTTTAATACAGCACGGTCCCCGGCAGTGATGATAAATATTCCGGGTCATGATATCAAAGTGGCGCCCTGACAAGACGGAATACCGGCTTGTAGCAGTGAGTGTCGGCACCGAATCCGGTGTCTGCTCACAGGTCATCCGGTAGATAATTTGCTGTTCCGGGTATATTTGATACATGTGCTATTTAAACAGTTACTTCCGGGTATATTTGATACATCCTTTATATAAATTATTAGTTCTGGGTATATCTCATATATCTTTTATATAGATTTTTTTTTTTTTTTTGCGGGTACATTCCATATCTCTTTTGTATAAATTATTAGTTCCGGGCATATTGGATATACCCTTTATATAAATTAATAGTTCCTGGTATATTCGATACATCTTTTATATAAACCGTTAATTTCAGGTTATATTTGATACATTTGTTACATAAACTGTTAGTTCCGGGTATATTTGATACATCTATTACATGCATTGTTAGTTCCGGGTATATTTGATACATCTATTATATACATTGTTAGTTCCGGGTATATTTGATACATCTATTACATACAGTGTTAGTTCCGGGTATATTTGATACACCTATTACATGCATTGTTAGTTCCGGGTATATTTGATACATCTATTATATACATTGTTAGTTCCGGGTATATTTGATACATCTATTACATACATTGTTAGTTCCGGGTATATTTGATACATCTATTATATACATTGTTAGTTCCGGGTATATTTGATACATCTATTACATACAGTGTTAGTTCCGGGTATATTTGATACACCTATTACATACATTGTTAGTTCCGGGTATATTTGATACATCTATTACATACATTGTTAGTTCCGGGTATATTTGATACATCTATTACATACATTGTTAGTTCCGGGTATATTTGATACATCTATTACTTACAGTGTTAGTTCCGGGTATATTTGATACATCTATTACTTACATTGTTAGTTCCGGGTATATTTGATACATCTATTACATACATTGTTAGTTCCGGGTATATTTGATACATCTATTACTTAAATTGTTAGTTCCGGGTATATTTGATACATCTATTACATACATTGTTAGTTCCGGGTATATTTGATACACCTATTACATACAGTGTTAGTTCCGGGTATATTTGATACATCTATTACATACATTGTTAGTTCCGGGTATATTTGATACATCTATTACATACATTGTTAGTTCCGGGTATATTTGATACATCTATTACTTACAGTGTTAGTTCCGGGTATATTTGATACATCTATTACATACATTGTTAGTTCCGGGTATATTTGATACATCTATTACATACATTGTTAGTTCCGGGTATATTTGATACATCTATTACTTACATTGTTAGTTCCGGGTATATTTGATACATCTATTACTTACAGTGTTAGTTCCGGGTATATTTGATACATCTATTACTTACAGTGTTAGTTCCGGGTATATTTGATACATCTATTACATACATTGTTAGTTCCGGGTATATTTGATACATCTATTACATACATTGTTAGTTCCGGGTATATTTGATACATCTATTACATACATTGTTAGTTCCGGGTATATTTGATACATCTATTACTTACAGTGTTAGTTCCGGGTATATTTGATACATCTATTACATACATTGTTAGTTCCGGGTATATTTGATACATCTATTACTTACAGTGTTAGTTCCGGGTATATTTGATACATCTATTACATACATTGTTAGTTCCGGGTATATTTGATACATCTATTACATACATTGTTAGTTCCGGGTATATTTGATACATCTATTACATACAGTGTTAGTTCCGGGTATATTTGATACATCTATTACATACAGTGTTAGTTCCGGGTATATTTGATACATCTATTACATACATTGTTAGTTCCGGGTATATTTGATACATCTATTACATACAGTGTTAGTTCCGGGTATATTTGATACATCTATTACATACAGTGTTAGTTCCGGGTATATTTGATACATCTATTACATACATTGTTAGTTCCGGGTATATTTGATACATCTATTACATACAGTGTTAGTTCCGGGTATATTTGATACATCTATTACATACATTGTTAGTTCCGGGTATATTTGATACATCTATTACATACATTGTTAGTTCCGGGTATATTTGATACATCTATTACATACAGTGTTAGTTCCGGGTATATTTGATACATCTATTACATACATTGTTAGTTCCGGGTATATTTGATACATCTATTACATACATTGTTAGTTCCGGGTATATTTGATACATCTATTACATACAGTGTTAGTTCCGGGTATATTTGATACATCTATTACATACAGTGTTAGTTCCGGGTATATTTGATACATCTATTACATACAGTGTTAGTTCCGGGTATATTTGATACATCTATTACATACATTGTTAGTTCCGGGTATATTTGATACATCTATTACATACAGTGTTAGTTCCGGGTATATTTGATACATCTATACATACAGTGTTAGTTCCGGGTATATTTGATACATCTATTACACACAGTGTTAGTTCCGGGTATATTTGATACATCTATTACATACATTGTTAGTTCCGGGTATATTTGATACATCTATTACATACATTGTTAGTTCCGGGTTTTTTGAACAAACTATTTCATCAGTGTTAGTCCGGGTATTTTATACATCTATTTCATCATTGTTAGTTCCCGGGGATATTTGA
>JACEFZ010017805.1:0-27500 GCA_014155875.1 Cepaea nemoralis
ACACAAAAAAAACAACCCCATGGCTATGGGAGATATGGTAATTGACATGACACGGTGGCCAATTTTTGCGTAGGTAGCCCAACCTTGTGAGTAAACATGGGCGCAGTAATACCACAATATAAATTAGAACCAAACATAAATCATCGCCATCATGTGTCCTGTCAACTGGCGTAGGCGTTCATGTCTCTGCACAGATCTCGGTCCGTTGATAATATTCCATATTCTCACCTTCTCAGTCCATCCAGCAGCAGTCTCCGGGCTACCTCTACTTCTTATACCACTGGTGTTTCCAGTCGTTGCGATGTTGTCCAGTTCCTCTACTCTCATTATATGACGGAATAAATGTGTCTCTTTCTTATGGCTGTGTATAATGCTCTAGTTTCATTAACCTTTTCCATACACTCGTTGTAATGACTCCGGCAGTCCAAGGAATCCGCAATATTCATCTCGGGAACCACATCTCCGTTGTCTCCAAGCTCTCCCTAATCTCTTCATTCAAGTTCCACAATTCACTAAAAGAAATGAAAAAAGAAAAAAAAAATGTGAAATGGTCTCATAACCCGAGGGAGTGGACATCCCTACTGCACCTCCAAGTGGCAGAGGATGGAAAACGCACCACGGTGTGACAATCGCCGCTCTAGAGACCGCGTATCCACTGGGATTGGTACAACCAGCCACCAAAGTCAAGACATGGATGGGAGTGGGGGGGGGGGGGGGGAAACTTCTTATTATAGTCTGTCCCTTCATTCATCCTTTGAATGCCTTCATTCATGATCAATTATTTTGAAAACAATCTGTAGCATTGTTATCAAATTTTTCCTGCCGTCTTATATTTACCCCCACCCAAGGAATATGTCTTTGATAGGTACAAAAGCAACTTAAATCATGGAAAGCGGCGACATTTCTTTGATGTACTGGTGACAAACTAGTGATTTCTCGCTAACAAACTTGTTTTACAGTAATGCCACTTCCCCCGCCAGTTCGGATGACAAACACAAGGCGTATAGAGTGAGTTCCCTTGAAGCAAGATGGCGGGACATTTCTTCGTCCCGTAAAATGGAACGTGTTTTTTCCGAAATGTGTATGGATTAAGTGTTTTTTTCGTGGTGAAATGGAGTTCGGACCGTGCAACGGAGTTCGTGCACGCGCGTCCGGTCTTCTTTCGGCGTATCATCGGCGCCTGGTGGCGATAGTTAAGCCTAACATGACGGCCAGACGACCAGCTAGGACACAACGTGGTAAGAGGGCGGGCGCGCGCAGAAGGCGCTTAAAATGTGACAGATTGGGTATCGGAAATGTTCGAGTACTGTACTGGAACTGTGCATCATTTAGTCAACGCCGACCCATTCTTGAAAAACTACTCTACGGAAACGATATTGTAGTCTTGCAAGAAACACAGCTCACCGACGGAACAGTCAATGTTGCGGGATTTCAGGGTTTCTTTAACAGGCGGCACCTCGGACAGGCCATTCTGGTCCGCGACAACAAACTAGTGTCTGAGATCGATATGTCCGCCTGGAACAGCGATGCCCTGCAAGTGCAGGCATTAAGAATAATGACACCAGTGCAGCTTGTAATCGTTAACGTCTATGCGCGAAATGGGAAGGTCGACGTGCGACAATGGCAGAGTTTGTTCGATATGGATGAAAGGCATATCATCTACTGCGGGGACTTCAATGCCAGAGGCAGTCAATGGGGGAATTACATCACCAATAGACAGGGAGAAGATGTGGAGGACGCCCTGGCATCTGCTGCCCTAATCTGTCTAAATGATGGGAAGGTCACTAGAATGGCCACTCAACCAGGTGACTCTGACAGCATCATTGACTTGGCTCTGGTGTCGCCCACCATCGCACCAAGGTGCCGGTGGGGCACACTGGGATACCACGATAGTGACCACTACCCTTGTGTCATCCTGATCAAGAAAGATGGGGCCATGAGTCAAAGAAACAAGACCAATGCCTTCCCGTACGACACCACTGGTCAAGACGCCATAAGCAAGATCAGAAGAAGGAAACTAACTTCCTCCCGTAGGAGACAAGAAAGATGGCTGCAGCCACCATGGTGGAATGGAGAGGTCGAGAAGGTGTGGCTGGGATAGAGGCAGGCTGTCAAAGACTGGCAAAAGGCCAGAAAGGCTAACATGCCACAGGTTGAGTCGGCGAACCTGAAGACTGAGGTCGTTAGGACGACGACTTTATTCAAATCCTGCGCCAAACAGGCCAAGGCCGACAAATGGGACGAGTTCTGCAGGAAGGTGTGCTCCGAGCAATCTCTTACGACATTCTGGCGCCTCCACAAGAGCATGAACGGTGCTGCACAACGTAGGGGTATTCCAGACTTTCAAGGCACAGACCTCGCATGGAAAAAGTCGGATGCGGATAAAGGTAAGGCCCTTCTTGCACGCTACATAGAACAGACTGACCAGAAAGACGAGCCCGCCAGACAGAGGACCACAACAACACTCTCTAAGTTGTGCGAGGGGGTCGGGACAGACGAAGAATGGACAATCACAGTTGACATATTGCGTGCGATGCTCAAGAAATCACCTAACACCGCCCCAGGCCCAGACGGCATCCGATATGGAGACCTAATGGTGATATCAGATGATGACATGGAAGAACTGGCCAGAGAATTCAACACCAGTATCCAGAGGGGTCAGGTCAAAGAAGAATGGCTACACAGCTACTTGCTGCCGCTGCCAAAACCGAACAAAGACCACTCCAAGATAAGCGGCTATAGAATCATTACGATGCAGAATACTGTTGGCAAGCTACTGGAGAAAATTGTAGCACACAGACTTGCTTGGGACTTGGAACAGCTCGGCTGCTTCCCGCCTATCACGAATTGGCAGCCTTTACTTCCCAGAACAATTTTCGGTTCACTTTTGATGGGCCATGTAGAGGATCAACAGACGAACAAAACCGTTTTCTCTATATTCAAGGCTATACTGTCTTGACGTAAGCTTGCAAAACCTGCAAGTAAACAAACCACCAGGAATGGCTTTCTAGTTGGGAAGTTAATTTGACACCAGTCCCGGTCACCCCCAGAGGTTATCAATCCAGCCAGACTGGAGGGCAGACTCAGGGGACTGAATGGTAATTAAAACCAACCAGGCATGACGCAAGCAAACCTGGTTTACCAACAGAGTTGTAAACTGGCAGCTGACCATGAGAACCTAATTGCTACTTTGACATGACACCTGATAAGCAGAGGTGCAAGGTGTGAAATCACTGATAAGACTCGGGCTAATAATGGTCAGACCCACAGGTGTGAAGGCTAGTGTGCATGCAGAAAGAATTTTATGACTGGACAGACTTGGAGTTAATTGCAATTACTGTCAGGAGGAGATAAGAAGAATTTATGACGGGAATGCCAAGGAGATAATACTGTCTGCTTGACTCAGCTTAAATAAGGGTCCCTAGCCTGTTTTATGTTAGATTAAGTCTGACTTCAGAACAGGTAGGCAGCCAGCTCAATGTTTGTAGTCATATGCATGATTATTATGTTGGCTTCTAGGAAGGATTTCTTAGTAACTAGTCCCTTAGTAAGTCTCTTAGTCTCTTAGATGGATGGACCGATTTTCAGTCTATATCTGATCTAGGTTATTTCAAGAACTATCATTGTCGTAGGTTACTTGAGTGTTCTTTCTAAGTTCTGTGTTCAATATCATTGTGCTTTAAGTGTTACTCTTCTGAGAAGTAGAAACTTATGGAAGGCAGGTCTTGTCTAGATATACTTGAGGTGTCGTAGCAGATGCTTGCCATCTCTTTCTAAACTAGACTAGTCTCCTTTTTGGTGTGTGCATTTGTTGTACAGAATATAGTCAACTGACTATTTATTTAATTCTTACAACAGCAGTAACTAAGTGGTAACTTCAATTAGACTTGTTGTATATCTCATTTTGTAGCTATACAATATTAGTACTCATTAATAATGCCTGATGCTATTATGTTGAGTATCATTAGATGTCCATCTTGAAGTAATATAATGTTTACGGATATGTTGGATGTATGTATGTGTAATTTCATAAACTAACTAGTGCATTATGCTATGATGTTAAAGTATCATAATATGTCTAGTTTAATCAATATGTTTATGTGTATTGGATGTTTGATATATTGATTTGTCATATGCAAACCTACCAATATGAAGTGTTATGCTATTGTCTGCGTATTGGCCCATTGGCCAATGATTGTGTTGGAAGCAGAGGTGTAATGGTACAGACATTACCCACAATTGGTATAGGGTGCTAAACTTTCTCAGTGTATTGTGGGCGTGCGTCCACGGTAATGCATGGAAACCTGGCACAGCTACTGGTCACGGCTTGTAAGCCCGGATGATCAGGCATTATTATAATACCATTACCGATCCTGTGAGCTGCTAACCCAACTTTGGACGGAGCGGCTGTATGACACAGAATTTCTGTATTAGCGACATGGACATGGGGCGGCAGAAATGTAATCATTACAGGCGTGTGAGACAATTGAAAAGCCCGTCCCAGACTAAAGACAGTAGGGAGAAGGAGGATGGTGAACACAGTAGAGCTGGAAGATAAACTTGGCCAGACTGGTCATTGTATATGTTTGTGTTATGATATGTTTTAATTAGGCTTGCGCTGATGTAGAACTGACATAACACATTCTTGACTTTCTTTCAAGCTCTCACAAGGAGCACCTATGTTATAGATCTCAAGACTAGAGACTACTGACTAGGAGTGTCAGGACTGACAGGATCGTCAGAATACCGGCAAGCTGTTTCTTCTTTTTTGAGTCTACTGGAGAGTGGGGATCTGGACCACAGTTCCAGATAGATAAAGTAACAAGTAAAGTTACGTAATGTTTCTCATCACAATATGTTATATGATTTCATCATCCCCATATTGAAAACCATCAGATGTCTATGATTAGTAAATAAATGTTGTAGTATTGTAACTCATAGTTCTCTCGTTATATTTTAATTCCAATTGTGCATACGTGTTGTTGTGTACATTGGTGGGGGTTCACTTACACACCAAGGAAAGGAGCAGTCAGGGAGAAAACCTGTACTGAGATAGTCGTCTATACTCATATACTTAGACTTGAAACATCTATCTTAGCTAACCTTCTCTTTCCCATTCCTTGGCGAATATTCAGCACAGTTCATTTCATTTTGTAACGAGCCACTTGGAGCTGTACGTTGGATATTCAGGGCTTAATCTGTAGTTCAGCCATATAGATTTTGTCCCTAGTCAGTTTCTGACTATTTAGGGTTGCTCGCCAGTGAATAGTATTTTCATCTAGCCGGTGGGGCACCCCGACTTCTGACACCGCCCACACTTGGAGGATACAGACGCAACAAAGAGTCATGGCTGAATGCGGCGGTCTTTGCTCAAGATGTTTACGAAGGATTTCAGGTCAGAGAAGAGACATGTGCGGCCGCCATAGACTTAGAGGACGCATATAACAGAGTATCTTTCGAGCACTTGATGCAAACCCTCCTCAGACTGAAAGTGCACCCTCACCTTGTACGATGGATAGCTGCAGTTCTACTCCAAAGGAAGGTGGTGCTAAGATGCGGGAGTTGGTCTTCTGAGCCGATAACGATATGTCCAGGATTGCCGCAGGGTTCACCACTGTCACCAGTACTATTCAACGTGTATACGGTGCCGATCACTGAACAACAGTTGGATGGGAGGGGTAGGACTCTATCATTCGTTGACGACATCCTCGTGTATCGACAGGGTCGAGATAGACAGGCGGTTGCCAACTATATGCAGGGCGAACTAGATCGAATTTCCTCATGGTGTGCTGATGCCGATGCCCTTGTCAACCCTGCAAAGGCAACGGTTACATGGTTCTCACTAAACAACCATATTGTGAAAACAGACCTGCCGGCAGTAAGAATGGATGGGAGCATTCTGAGTAGAACCCAGTCAATGACATATCTTGGCGTGAGGCTTGATCGTAGCCTGTCCTTCAGAGATCATGTCGATTATGTCATAACGAAGGCTCGAAAAGGTTTGGCAGCAATGAGAGTCATGGCGACTGCCAATATCGAGCAAAGACTGCTATTACTTCTGTTCCAAGGACTTGTGCTTTCACGCATCGAGTATGCCCTGGCCATCCTCACTGTCAGCCCTACACAGATTGGAAGACTTGAAAAGGTACAAAACGAAGCCATGCGCATCATTTTGGGCTGCACGAGAGACACCAGCTGTGTAGCAATGAGATACCTCCTTGACTTCCCGACAATGGAACACAGGATCAAGATCTGGAGAGCTCGTGCATACTTAAAAATAAGTGCAGATGAGCAGCATCCCTCTGCATGACGCTGTATTCAGAGAAAAGGGTGACAGGCTAAAGAGGGGCAAATCATGGATGGGTCGGGCGGAAGATGTCGTCGGACAGGTCTGCAGTCTTACCAGTATCAACCCCGGCAAGGAATGGGTGCCGGTGCCTCCAGCTTTTAAGTGTACCTTCTCCTGCATTATCACACTCGACAGACGGTGCAGAGAGCAGAACCCTGCCGCTGTCAATGCAGAGGTTAACGCGCTCATCTATGATCACTCAGATAGCCCCGAAGTGCTCATCTATACAGATGGATCTGTTGTAAAGCAGCAGAGAAGTGCGTGGGCATTTACAGCCCGTTCAGCGGGCCGAACCGTTCAAGAATCCAGTGGTGCCCACTCTATGACCACGAGCAGCATGACGATGGAGGTGATGGCAGTTACACAGGCTTTCATATGGCTGGAATCACAGCATTATACCAACGTGTGTGTACTAAGTGATTCAATGAGCATGATTCAGAAGGTCGAAGCTGGATCTGTACGTAGACAGTGGACTGAGTCGCTGCGGAAGTTTGTTGTCCGCAAAGTCACCTTCATCTTCGTCCCGGGACATGCGGGAGTCGAGGGAAATGAACGAGCTGATAAATTGGCTGGCTCTGCACCCCCTGTAGATGGCCAGCCCATGGATCGTGCCGATGTTATTAACGCCCTTAAAGATATGGCGAGAACAGAGGATTTTGACGCCAGTGATTCCACATCGCTTTCCAGGATGAAAGACCTAGGAGTAAGAATCGGCACAGCCAGACGCGAGAGGTACATCGGGAAAACAAAGCGCCTCGTCAACCAACACAGAACTGGCACTATTAGCCACCGGACGCTGATGCATATGCTGGAGGGAGGATCTGAGCACCTATGGACATGTCCGGAGTGCAACGAAGATACCTCAACTGATAACTAACTAACTAACACAAGGCGTATCCAGATTCGTATGGGAGTGGGTGCAATGTCTACTCTGCTGAGACGGAACATGATTACCTGTTTTGCACGACGAATATAGCTGTGAATGTCTCTGTAGTGGGCTTCCTTCTTAACGGTCAAGATGTTGGTCCTCTTTTCATTGAAGTTTATAGAATGATTCGTATGTCCGTGTGTTGTCCCCTCATTTGACAACGTGTTTCTTCTCACGTTTCTTGTTATGCCACAATATGTCAGTTCCCACCGCAATATTACTCTTCGGTTGGTATTCAGTGCGTCTAGAGCTTTTTGTTTTTTCAATGTCAGTTGTTTGTCACCGTTGAGGGCTTACGGAATTGAAAATTCATCACTGTGGAATACAAACTGTTGCCATTAACAAGTTGTATTGTTTATGCCGATGCTGTAATGTTTAGGGCCTGCAATTCTTCTGAATATGTGAAGCAAAATATCCCAGTAGGTGTGCATGTGGATTAAGGTCTGCGATCTGCCCAGACCTTAATCGGTGTCGGACGATTCCAGTAGGTTGATGACTGCTATCGGTTGCATAAAATTCAATCCATCCTTTCTCCAATAGTCATCTTCCTCTTTCAACACATGGTCCTCACATTTTTTCCAGCAACTTTTATCAATATTAAATAGTGCGGTCTGAGTTAGTATCTTGACGTCAGACAATTTGAATAGATTGACTGATTAATTGATTGATTCAGAAACCGACATCACAGCATTCGGGTCATTCCCATAAGCGCTCCGTCCCCATCCTTAGCAGCCAGCGAAGAGTTCCAACACCAATAATTCCAGTAGCAACCTGATTATATGTCCGTCTCGCCTTTCCTCTGAGCGTCGAGCCTCGGCCAGATCCCCTCGTCACTCCTTGCTGCCTCATTCTTGCCAGACTTTGGTGATCCGTTTGCTCCTCTGAGGTGTACACGTGCTCCCACAAGGCCGCAACCTCGTCTGCCTTGTCATGCGACAATGCCGCAGGTATTTTGTCTTCTTGGGCAACTACATTGTGATATGATGCATTGTCCATAATTAGACTAGACGGTCTATCTAGGGATAGAAGCACTGTATTCTCGAGCCAATCGCTAAATACATTGCCATTCATCTCATTATGATAATCCCTATTGTCTGTATGCTTTGATACGAACACGAGTCCAGCATTCTGTAGTAAACCATTTTGAGTACTACCAGCATGGGCTATAACGAAACGCTGTCCTTTACTACTGGGCACATATCGCGTTATCTTTCCGTCCACTGATTGCCATTCCTTTTCACTTGTGTGGTGCGCATTGATCCAGGTTTCATCCAAATACACTATGTCATAATTTTATTTGCGCATTTCCCTTATTTCACGTAGGTATCTGCTTCTCGTGGCTCCTAAATGCCGTTGCTCGCAAATGATATTTCTACCTCCTTTGTACTTTCTAAACATGAAGCCTTATATGAGAAGACCCACATTAATGACACACCTCTGAAGATACTGCGACACCACTGAACACGCCCCGTTTCACTTCTCAAGGCTCTTTTCGTAAGGCCAATCCCGTGAACAACGTGAAAATTTACTATTGAACGCTTGTTTCCTCGTGAAGATGTAATACTTCTAATATTGTGCACTTCATCTCTGTCCCGTAAATTATATACCGCATATAAACACTTTGAAATCTACTGTACAATCTCCAGAACAAATATTTTTTTGTTGGGTGGACATCATGATAAGGTTATATACTAAATCTCATTTTCTCTCAGCTGGTTACTGAGATATGGAATTTTATATTGGGGCAGACGAAAGTACATGGACTATAGTACAACCAGTCTGATTAAAGACACGGGGGAAGAATTCTTTTTTGTACAAGCAGCCGCCTTAAGAGATGGATTAAGAGATTCAAGAGATGGAGGAAGACATATAATTATTACAGCAAAAATACTCAGCAATGTTATAGATCGGTGTGAGACAACGGGAAACCAGGAGTAAAGTCAACAATGTTATAGGTTGGTGTGGGACAACGGGAAGCCAGGAGTAAAGTCAATAATGTTAAAGGTTGGTGTGGGACAACGGGAAGCCAGGAGTAAAGTCAATAATGTTAAAGGTTGGTGTGGGACAACGGGAAGCCAGGAGTAAAGTCAATAATGTTAAAGGTTGGTGTGGGACAACGGGAAGCCAGGAGTAAAGTCAATAATGTTAAAGGTCGATGGACAACAATTGGAAACCTACAAAATAGTCAACAATTTCATTAAAAAACCAAGGACCTTTATTTATTTAAAACAACACATCGGTAATTCATTATGAAAGGATACTTGAAATGTGTGATATCAGTAGAAACTTGGTAATAGAAAGAATTAGTTGTGGTTTAGTTAGCGTGATGGTTAGTCGAGTAATTGGTGTTTGGGTTGGTTAGTTAGTTAACTAAGGGGGTAACGACGCTGTTCGTAATTCCGTATACTCTCGTAAGAAACACAGATGCGCGAGATTCGCCAGCGAATCGCGTCGCGTAGTTACTTACGGAGGGTGTGTGAGCAGGTCGTTCAGAGCGCAATGGCAAACTACTGAACATAAAAACTTGCCAAGACATAAACAGAAGTTGAAAATACTGGTGTTGACAGCAATGTCTGTAAAGGATATGCGGAAAAAAAAAGTTAGTTGACTGATTGATGCTATAATCTGGTTGGTCAGTTGATTGTGTACACGGCTCATGATGATAATCAAATCCCGCGCAGCGCTAGGGCTTGTGGGAAGCAAGGGGAGGCGATCCCAGATTTAGTTTAAAAAGGGCAGGCGAGGGTCTTCATTATTTGAGTGTTAGGTTTTCCTAGATTTATTTTTGTTGCGCCTTATATATCTGGATGTACCTTACATCTCTAGCTAAACCATACGATTTGGTGAGCCTTACATTCCTAGGTGAACCATACGTTTTTTGTGAGCCTTACATTCTTAGTTATACCATACGTTTCTTATATATTTGGTGACACTTATGTTTTTAGTTATACTTTATATTCTTAATTGTTTCATAGGTTATTGCTACGCCTTCTATTCTCGGTTGTACCTTACATACAGTTTAATTTATTTGGCCATCTTCCTCACCAGACCACTTACACTAGACCTTCTTTCTCCAATGGCATCTTCCCCATCGGACTTCTACAATTGACTTTCTCTCCCCAGTTCCATCCTTCACAGTGTACTTCATCCACAAGGTCTCCTCTCCCCAGTGTACTTTCACACTAAATCTTCTTTCCCAGTACCATCTTCCCCACTAGACTTCCTACACTAGATCTTATCTCCCCAGTGCCATCTTCCCCACTAGACATCCTACACTAGATCTTATCTCCCCAGTGCCATCTTCCACACTTGATATCCTACACTAGATCATCTTTCCCAGTGCCATCTTCCCCACTAGACTTCCTACACTAGATCATCTTTCCCAGTACCATCTTCCCCACTAGACTTCCTACACTAGATCATCTTTATTAGTGCCATCTTCCCCACTAGACTTCCTACACTAGATAATCTTTCCCAGTACCATTTTCCCCACTAGACTTCCTACACTAGATCATCTTTCTTAGTGCCATCTTCCCCACTAGACTTCCTACACTAGATCATCTTTCTTAGTACCATCTTCCCCACTAGACTTCCTACACTAGATCATCTTTCCCAGTACCATTTTCCTCACTAGACTTCCTACACTAGATCATCTTTCCCAGTACCATCTTCCCCACTAGACTTCCTACACTAGATCATCTTTCCCAGTACCATCTTCCCCACTAGACTTCCTACACTAGATCATCTTTCCTAGTGCCATCTTCCCCACTGAACGTCTTACATATTTCAGCTTTGAGAATGTATCTCATTGCTGTCGTTTATGCTGTGTGAATTCTGCAGTATGCACCTGACGGGATGCATCGAAATAGTCAGGCAATAACTTGTACACTCTCTTTGTGTCGTCGTTTTCCAAATTCACTACGAAACCTATTATTTGTATTATTATTAATATTATTATTATTATTATTATTATTATTTGGTTTGTCTTATTTTGTTTGTTTCTTGTCTGTATACTTTATGCCTCGCTCGCTTCATCTTATTGTAGTATTTGGTTAGGTTGTATTTTAGTTGGCACAAATATCAGTTATTTCATCAAAACTATTATCGGGACCTGCCGTAGCGCAGTTGCTAGAATGCTTGGCAACTGGCCCGGTGGCCATGTGTTCGAATCCTCACTGACGCAGATTAAAATAACTGACTTGGACTCCGAGACTGACACAGCCTGAAATGGAAAATGTCATTGGAAATAAAAGTGGCCGCTGTGCTGTTATCCACATGACTCGGTGAGTGCCAATGTGGTGTTATCTACACGACCCGCTGAGTGCCGCTGTGATGTTATCCACATCACCCGCTGAGTGCCGATGTGGTGTTATCCACAACACCTGCTGAGTGCCGATGTGGTGTTATCCACAACACCTGCTGAGTGCCGATGTGGTGTTATCCACATCACCCGCTGAGTGCCGATGTGGTGTTATCCACAACACCCGCTGAGTGCCGATGTGCCTATAAACATATGCTATCAGTGCCATCTTCCCCACTAGACTTCCTACTGAGTGAGTGCGTGGCGCGACACTGTGAGCTGTGAGTTTCGTGTGAAATGCTTTTGAATCTGCCCGAGGTTTTTTGGAACGTGACTGCATGTTTGGAGCGATGACAGATGGCTATGTCCCAGAGTTGACCGGTTTTTGCCCTATGCAGAAATGCGTGGCTGCTGGGCTTCTGGTTGACTGCCACTGCCATCGACGATGAACTGTATTTCGTGGACTGTGTGGGTGAACATCTAGGAAACATCCAGATGGGAAAATGACTGCCGATTCCATCAGAGATAAACTGGATGTTTCGTGGGGGACTATTGTGTTGGCATTCTGGCGGCGGCATTATGCACAGTGTATCTGTGCGGGCAGTTGTTTGTCAAGACTCCTATCTTTTTCACTTTTCACATTGGGCAGTGGGGAGCATTTTGTGTGATATTCACTGGCACAGGAACGGAGCATAATGGGGACGACCCGTTGCTGTGAAGTTGGAACTGCGACTAACTAACTAACTAACTAACTAACTAGCTATCAGTATCACATGCCAGGTACGCGTCGGGAAGCGCAACAGGGTCCCTAATTTGACTTTCTACATCCCAAATGATTGCACCACTGCACCACTTGTGCTTGTGGTGTACAATCCGCGGATTGTAGCATTATTTTGGATCTCCATTTAGTCATATAAATATGGACATATCAATTCATCCTCACGTGAAACGGGATCTGCACATTTCTAAGTGTTAATAGTCCTATTCCAGCAGAAATATGAAATATGAAATGAAGACAACACCATTGCACTCAGAGCATTCCCATGCGTGCTTAGTCCCTTCTTCAGTAGGCAGCGAAGAGTTCCCATGTTGATGATACCAGTGGCCGCCTGATTGAGCATCCGCCTGCGTTTTCTTCTATCGGTTGAATGCCGTCCTGTCCTCGCTGAACCATCCTCTTAAGATATGGGCCCATTGTTTTACTGAACTTTCGATTCGATGCCCGAGAGCCTTCACCACCCAATGCTTGTCTTAATCTACCTCTCCGCCAAGAGGTGCGGCAGCAGCCAATTAGTCTGTTCATTTCCTGACACACCCACGTGGCCAAGGCAGATGTTTGTCTAACCCAATGTCACGTCCTGTCACACGCGCATGACCAATGATAAACACGCTACATGTAAGCATAAATCTGCCTCAGATGTTTGTATAAACCAGTTAGGCTACGATGATGTTCAAACCCGATGTTTTAGCAGTCACCAGCGTCTGCGGGGAAAATTGTGATTGTCAAGTGCTGCTTGGACTGGATCAGGTGGTTGATCTCATCAAGAGACATGTGGCTAACGTCGACGCCGTCCATCTCCAGAACCTGGTCGCCCACATCCAGGAAACCTGCCAGAAGTTTGCTGCTGCTGTTGTCTACAAACGGAGCCACAAACACACCTGCAGACAAGCAACGTGTTCTGCGTTAAATGCATTAAACATGCAAGTTCAATCTCTTTTTGATTTTAATATGCAAAATAAATAAATAAATAAATATATCCAACTCTTTAGCATTAAATTTGTAAATTACCTTATCTTATCTTGTTATCCTTGTGCCTTGCGGTGTCGCGGTGAAGCATAAACAGCGCGAGGGTGCCCGTTTATGAGCTTCATGTATCGAGATTACCAAGGATTCCCATGTAATATTAAAATGTTTTGAAATAGTGCCCATCTTGTATATGGGAGAGGGGATGGAGACAGAGACAGAGATGAGAAGACAGTGGAAGCGAGAGGCAAAGAGAGAGAGCAGAGGGAGTGTTAGGGAGGGACAGATAAGGAGAAGGAGAAGAGGGGAGAGAGATAGAGAGAGAAAGAGGGAGGGAGCGATAGAGCTTGACAACAGAAACATACATGAATAGGGTGTATTTTTAATGACTGTGCAGTGTTTGAAAATATTGCCGGTTCAAGTTGTGTATTCACCCTCTGTAAAGTTCATGCAGCATAATAGGTACATACAAAACTTGAACCGCAATATTTTCAAACACTGTACAGTTATTAACAATACACCGTGTACTTAATCGACGCGTTAGGGAATCGCCTTAGCTTAATGGCTAGAGCATTAGCCTGCTGACCTGGTGATCACGGGTTCGAATTGGCATCGAGGCTGATATGTAAAACTGAAGTGGGCTCCCAGGTGGGTCCGGGCTAAATGGGTGCCATCTTGGGAAGCAAAGGCTGGCTGTGTGATATTTTCCACCTGGCCTCTCCAGTTCTGATCGCTCTATAAAATATGGGATTAGCCACACACGCCCAATACAAGTAAAGACGAGTACAAAAGGTCCTTTCCTTCCTGTACATTATGTTATCGGAGCTTTGTTGCGTGTACTTGTTTCAGTGTGTGTGTGCAGATACCAGCACTCCCCTGTACATTATGTTATGGAAGCTTTGTTGCGTGTACGTGTTTCCGTGTGTGTGTGCAGATACCAGCACTCTCTTGTACATTATGTTATGGAAGCTTTGTTGCGTGTGCTTGTTTCAGTGTGTGTGCAGATACCAGCACTCTCCTGTAGATATGTGCTATTGTTGTAAATTTCATGACCAAATTGCCCTCTATTGCTGGCTTAAACTTAACAACATTCGCATCGTCAAATGTTGCCTTAACATCCTACTACTGTACTACTACACACCCTACTACTGTACTACTACACATCCTACTACTGTACTACTACACACCCTACTACTGTACTACTACACATCCTACTGCTGTACTACTACACATCCTACTACTGTACTACTACACATCCTACTGCTGTACTACTACACATCCTACTGCTGTACTACTACACACCCTACTACTGTACTACTACACACCCTACTACTGTACTACTACACATCCTACTACTGTACTACTACACATCCTACTGCTGTACTACTACACACCCTACTACTGTACTACTACACATCCTACTGCTGTACTACTACACATCCTACTACTATACTACTACACATCCTACTGCTGTACTACTACACATCCTACTACTAACTGTGTAGCAGTACGTGACTATATCAAGTATAAAATTAACTATGTAGCCAAACGAGGCTACATCAAGTATCAAACTAGCTGTGTGGCAATATGTAACTACGTCAAGTATATAACTAGCCTGTTAGAATCATGTGGCTACATCAAGTATATAATTAGTTGTGTAGAATTATGTGGCTACATCAAGTATATAGCTGGCTGTGTAAAAACATGTGGTTATATCAAGTACAGAACAGTGGTGTAGAAACATGTGGCTACATCAAGTATGTAATTAGCTGTGTAGAAACATGTGGCTACATCAAGTATGTAATTAGCTATGTAGAAACATGTGGCTACATCAAGTATATCTTCTTCTTCTTTGCGTTCATCCGGAGTGATTTTTTCAGATGTGATTGCGGTGTGTCTGGTTAGGCACCCTCGGGTCGAAACCCTCAGGCCAACACATCCGACTTTTAGCATGCATTTTTGACCAGGTTAGCAATCCTGGGAGACTCTCACTTTTGTGGTACCGTCCACATCTCAGCTGGTCAAGTTGGAACAGTCGAAGACTACACGGTCATCCCTCAAGTGAAGGCAGGGACAGTCCATAGCATTTTCCGCCATCCTGGGTGGCTTCCATAATTGCAGAGCCGGCACATAACGCTCTGGTGCTGGGTTTACCGAGGGAATCGTCACGTCCTGCTCATGGCTGTTTTAATTCCTCACTTCAATATATTGGGGCGTTTCGCTCGCCCTGGGCCGTTCCTGCACAAACCAGTCAGCTCTGCGGTTGGTTTCCACTAAGCGAGTTTTCGGACATGTGCTTGTCCCTGTACCCATCAGAGTTGTTCCAGGCACGGCGGACATTCGGAAAACTACCTAGTCAGAGCTGTTCCGAACAAGAGCGGCATTCGGAAACTAGGTAGTCAGAGCTGTTCCTAGCACGAGAGACATTCGGACGAGACATTTCACTCGGACGTAATTGCGTAGTGTCAATTTTTAGTTTGCCACCCGTAGGACGACACTTCCGACTTCCGGCGGGCATTTTTTTAATGAGGTTAACCTTCCTCTGATTTCGAGGCACGTTAGACTGTTGTGATGTCGCCCACATCTCAGCTGGTCAAGATAGAACGACCAACGACATCGCGGTCGGCCCTCAAGGGAAGGCAGGGGCAGACAATGGGCAGTCCCTCGCTATCCAAGGAGGCTTCCATAATTGCAGAGCCGGCACATATTGCTCCGAGACTGGGCTCACCCGAGGAGTTGCCACGTCCTGCTCATGGCTGCTTTAGTTCCTCACTTCCATGTATTGGGCATCTCGCTTGCCACTGGTCGCTCAAGTGAGCTCCAGGGGCGGTCAGACTGCGGGCGACATCCACTCGGTAAGCTTTTGCTTTTGACCTTGGACCACGCAATAGGTTCGCTCGCCGTGCGTTTCCATTTCGCGTTATTGAGACGTTTCTCCACTTTTATCTACACTCTCTATGAGTTAGATACAGACAGTTTTCGTAACCATTTCCTTCGACTGGGGCATTTTACTGACTTTTTGTACTCGCTCACGAGGTAGGCTACATGTGCTGCCGGCTCAGAACCTTACCTTCGTGCAGCAGTCAGTGAGAAACGACCAGGCCATCTCATCCGGGAATCCAACATATCCCTCAGCTGAGAGCCTTCAAACAAGTGTCAGAACTGGGCATGTAGCTTGCTCAGTGTCTCGATTCCAATTTTTCGGTAGGTGGATATCGGCCCGACTCTCAGATCCGAGGGTCTGTGGCTTAGAGGCGTTCAGCCTAAACCCTCGACAGAGAGCCTTAGAGTATTGTCCGAAACAAGAACTGCCTTCATGCGCCTGATTTAAACTTTTGACTGCTATCCTCAGTCTCCTGCAGAGCAGCAGATTGTGTCTCTCTTAGTCTGGTCCCTATCGCATACGCTGTCCGATATGTAGTTGTCACCCATCGGCAAGCACATGGGGTCAACGGGACACTCAAGCTCCCCCACCACGGCAAGGTGGAGACACATCGGGGGAGACATCAAGTATATAATTAGCTGTGTAGAAACATGTGGCTACATCAAGTATGTAATTAGCTGTGTAGAGTCACGTGACTATATCAAGTATTTAGCTGGCTGTGTAGAGTTATGTGGCTACATCTAGTATGTAATTAGCTGTGTAGAAACATGTGGCTACATCAAATAAGTAATAAGCTGTGTAGAAACATTTGGCTACATCAAATATGTAATTAACAGTGTAGAGTCATGTGTCTACATCAAGTATGTAATTAGCTGTGTAATCATGTGGCTACATCAAGTATGTAATTAGCTGTGTAGAGTCATGTGGATACATCAAGTATGTAATTAGATGTGTAGAGTTATGTGGCTACATCTAGTATGTAATTAGCTGTGTAGAAACATGTGGCTACATCAAGTAATTAGCTGTGTAGAAACATTTGGCTACATCAAGTATGTAATTAGCTGTGTAGAGTCATGTGGATACATCAAGTATGTAATTATCTGTGTATAGTCATGTGGCTACATCAAGTATGTTATTAGCTGTGTAGAAACATGTGGCTACATCAAGTAAGTAATTAGCTGTGTAGAAACATTTGGCTACATCAAGTATGTAATTAGCTGTGTAGAGTAATGTGGATACATCAAGTATGTAATTAGCTGTGTAGAGTTATGTGGCTACATCAAGTATGTAATTAGCTGTGTAGAGTTATGTGGCTACATCAAGTATGTAATTAGCTGTGTAGAAACATGTGGCTAAATCAAGTAAGTAATTAGCTGTGTAGAAACATTTGGCTACATCAAGTATGTACTTAGCTGTGTAGTCATGTGGCTACATCAAGTATGTAATTAGCTGTGTAGAGTCATGTGGCTACATCTAGTATGTAATTAGCTGTGTAGAAACATGTGGCTACATCAAGTAAGTAATTAGCTGTGTAGAAACATTTGGCTACATCAAGTATGTAATTAGCTGTGTAGTCATGTGGCTACATCAAGTATGTAATTAGCTGTGTAGAGTCATGTGGCTACATCAAGTATGTAATTAGCTGTGTAGAGGTATGTGGCTACATCTAGTATGTAATTATCTGTGTAGAAACATTTGGCTACATTAAGTATGTAATTAGCTGTGTATAGTCATGTGGCTACATCAAGTATGTTATTAGCTGTGTAGAAACATGTGGCTACATCAAGTAAGTAATTAGCTGTGTAGAAACATTTGGTTACATCAAGTATGTAATTAGCTGTGTAGAGTCATGTGGATACATCAAGTATGTAATTAGCTGTGTAGAGTTATGTGGCTACATCAAGTATGTAATTAGCTGTGTAGAGTTATGTGGCTACATCAAGTATGTAATTAGCTGTGTAGAGTTATGTGGCTACATCAAGTATGTAATTAGCTGTGTAGAAACATGTGGCTACATCAAGTAAGTAATTAGCTGTGTAGAAACATTTGGCTACATCAAGTATGTAATTAGCTGTGTAGAGTCATGTGGATACATCAAGTATGTAATTAGCTGTGTATAGTCATGTGGCTACATCAAGTATGTAATTAGCTGTGTAGAAAAATTTGGCTACACCAAATATTTAATTAGCTGTGTAGAAACATGTGGCTACATCATGTATATTGTAACATGCCTGGGGTCATTAACATTACCGGCCCTGAGAAATAATAGATGGACGTAAAATTGGGCTGGGTAGTAGGTCCCCGGAGGGGGCAAATGAGAAGACAGTGATTTAAGGGGGAGTCGAGGAGAAGTCAGCCCGCGAGTGTAGTTGTGGGGCAGACAGTTTGAGCTGTGGGTAGTGTATGTGGAGTCAGGAGACTGGAGAGACAGTTGAGTTTTGGGACCGGACAGTGGGGTCGTCGGCCGGGAGAGTGGCTGGTTACTTGTTGGGATGGATTAGATTAAAAAAGGCCTGGAGTAGGCAGTGTTATTTGAGTGTTCGGTTGTAATGAGGATATATTCGGGAAGTATTATTACTGAGTTATATATATATATATATTATATATATATAGATATATATATATATATCTATATATATATATATATATATGATATTATATATTAGATATATATATATATATAATATATTATATATATATGTTAGTTGTGCCCGTGTTCATTCATAATTAAAGGGATATTCTGTGCGCAAACTCAATCTTGTTCACTGATTGGTGGATGTGTGCTGCAGTGGTGACTTGTGGTGTGAGACAGGTGGATAGCTCAGCTTCCACTCTGCAGTGATATAGCAGGAGCATTAGGATCTAGACACCGACCAATCTCATTCTGTTGCAAAAGAGCTTGTGTCATATATAATTACCTGTTTAGAAACGTGTGGCTACATCAAATACATCAACTAAGCACATAACAAGGGCAGAAAAACCAACCTTCTCTTGCCGAATGCTGCGGATTCTTGGTGAACGACACTCCCTGATAGTGAAGCCAAGGTTGAACAAATTCTATTGTCCGTGTCTTGTCGTCGTTGATCTTCAGCAGTCGACACAAAGGTCTGACATTGGTGACTGTAGCAACAGAACATTCGTCAATGTGACCAGATCTTGGTGCGTTCTTGGTGCTTGCAGAAACACCTGTATTGTCGTGGTGACTTGTCATAGTTTGGGCTTCTAACGTGTCCCGTTCGCTGGCCAGTTCAAGTGGTGAACTTATGAAATCGAAAGTCACAGCCTCATCTTCTGACGCATCGCTAAACACAAAGAACATTTATTTGAACATCCAACATTCAGGATGAAGGCTTGTAGTTTTGTGATACTGAATAAATTATCTGTATGAACATAATTAAGTTGAGTTGAGTTAAGAACCGACATCACTGCACTCAGCAAATTCCCATATGTGCTCCGTCCCCTCGTTCAACAGCCAGCGAAGAGTCATACGACTAATCGTTCCCACCGCTATCTGATTTAAAGTTCACCTGGTCTTCCCTCTCAGTTTTGAGATTCTTCCAGAACCCCTACCGATCCTTCGCAATCTCATTCTTTCCACATATGGGTTCTCAATCTGTTTCCCCGTCTTATCTTCCTGGTCCCACAAGCGCATGACCACCTCCTCCTTGTCCATAAGTAATCTACCACCAAGAGGTGCATTCCCTGCCAGCCTATCAGCCTGTTCATACCCCCGCACATCCGCATGGCCCAGGCAAAATATCCATACAATTCTCACAATCTGTGACCTCTATGTATGAACATAATGGGCGGACGGGGGTCTAAACATACAGGTTGCCGGGACCAACAGGTCATTGACATCTGTATCATACTGGCTAATATTTATAGAGCCCACTTTTGATATTTGTATCATGCTGGCAAATGGTTATAGGGCCCACTTTTGACATGTGTATCATGCTGGCTGCCGGCTTCCTGGCCTAAAGGTTAGCGACTTTTCTCCGTAATCTCGTATACTCTCGTAAGTAACATGACGACGGTGAGAATCAGCAGTGGTTCGAATCGCGTCGGTAACTTACGGGGTATGTGAGCCGGCCGCTCAGAAAGCAATGGCAAACTACTGAGCGTAATCTTGCCAAGAAATCAACAAACAGCTGAAAGATGCTGGTGTTGACAGCAATGTCCTGTAAAGGATATGCAAAAAAAAAAATAAAAACATACTGGCTAATGTTTATAGGGCCCACTTGCCATCGGGCGAGCTGAAATCCGGGCGTGTCAGCAAATGAATGAGATTTCAATGACAAAATACAGTTTAAAACAAAAAACAAAAAATTTCTACATGCCTTAAAAGTGCATTGGACACTTGGTGTTAAACATATGTTCGCCGGCGCCGTGGCGAGGGGTCTACTGACGCAATTAGCAATCCCGCACACCGCGTTTCAAACACATATGCGGTCGATTAGGCAGCGGGCTGCCTTGCGCTGGTTTTCATTCAATTTAGTATGATTGGCATAACACCAGAACGTAAACTTGCCAAGAAATCACCAACAGCCAAAAACATGATGAGGTTCACGGCGTGGTCCTGTAATGGATGTGCAACAAACTGTTTGTACTGAGCAATCGGCATTGGCTTGACATCATCTGCGTGGTAACCGTTAAAGTTAGTAGCATATCCTTTACAGGACGTAGCAGTCAACCCCAGCATTTTTTGACTATTCGTGATTTCATGACAGGTTTACGTTCAGAAGTTTGCCATTGATTTTTGAACGACCGGCACTCATACCATTTTCATAATAAACAACGCAAAGCGTACTGCTGCTAAATCGCCCGCAGATGTGTTTCTAACGCGGTATGCGGGGTTACGAACTGCGCCCGTAACTCCTTCGACATGGAGCAGGCGGTAACGGTTAGTACGATCAAATGTGAACACTTACCACAAAGTATATTTATGACAGGACTAATCTTTGTATTGTAGAACATAGACCAGTGGTTCTCAACCTTTTTAGGCCCACGCATCCCTTCACCATAATGTTCAGAACGTCATTCTTCCTGTCGTATTTCTTCCCTATAAATTCCCATCCCCTTATACAGTATACGTGAAAATGGGAGCTAAATTTAATAACACATACTCGAACAAGTCTACACATCTACATAAAACGTGATTTGCGGGTCTACTTACGTTATAAAATGAATTTCATAAGGGCGAGAAGTACAGAACCTTAAAGTATGGAGGGAAAAACAATATCAAGTAATCGGTTCTTGTATTAACGCGATCTTGAAATAATCTTAATTTCTCCCCCCCCCCCCCCCAAACCCTAAAATTCCCCCTGGAGGGGGAGGGGGGATTCCCCACTGGTTGAGAACCACTGACATAGACCAACGACTGAATAGTTATTGTTGTGTATGAAGTGTTGGTGATGTGTATAGAGACTGTGTCCTTGTGTTGGAGACCAGGGGTCACCAAACTTGTTTCACAGAGGGCCGGATAACTGACAAAGTGACGAGTGCCGACCGCATAATCATTCTGTACAATACTTGCAAGCCAGAGCGAAAGCTCTGGGATAAAAGACGAAAAACTAAGTTTAGCATTCCACGGGTGAGTGGCGTGCAATGCACAAAAAATAAAGACAACCGACATATTTATTTACTAAAAAAAGTTATCAAAAAAGGCGACGTAAGCAAAAAGATAGTTATATCAGACCTAGTGTGCACATATCCGAATCTTACAAACTAGGCAGCAAAAAAGGTTAGTGAGATTTGTGAAACTAATATTTAGCTTTTAAGATATCATCAGTGTTTGGTTTGGAATTGCTGTATCCAATCAAGAGAATTGCTTTCAAATGTTCATCAGTCAATCTCAATCTCGTTCGATCTGTTGATTTCACATACTCCAGAAATATTTACTTCTGTTTTCCTGCCATCCATTCTATAGGTATGTAACAAGGATTTCTTTGTTTGACAGTGATAGGTAAGTGAACTCCAAGTGTGAATAGAATCAACAAAGCAGCAAACATAAAAAAGCATAAAAATGCCATAGAACCCTCGTGTTACTACGAAAATGTTATCCCCAGTTCAGAAAAAATCTCCGGTCAAGGTGTTAATCGAGCTGGTCTCTAGGTCAGTGTTTTACAACCTGTGATGACAGCCGGACGCATCTGGGGGGCGGGAAAGATGCGTGTTTGTGTGTGTTGCCATGGAAACCATTTTAACGTGAAAGCGTAGGCGGAGCTACCACGAGCCAGGGAAGGACTTGGGATGGCGCTAAATAAGCAAACATTACAATAAACAAGGAAATCTAGATACAATAATTTAAAATTGAAAATAGTAAATTTAAGGCACATAGCAGCCAGGAGGTCTTCACACGTGTGAAGATCTCCTAGTATTCTAAACATAATATTTAAATTTAAATTGTATCATAACGTCTCGTGTTCCATATGTTTTATCAATCAAGTTCGAATACCGTCGGCGGGCCCGATGTCCTGACGTCACGGGCCGGATCCGACCCACGGGCCGTAGTTTGGTAACTTCTGACCTAGGCCATAGCCACCAGTCACACCATTAATCTTCTCGTTGCTACTTTGGCGTTGAAATTCCCGAGGATGACAGTTATTTCAAATTTTTACACTGGTCCTCGACTATGTCTAATTCGTTATGTCATTCCAGAAGCCCTGGGCATGAAAACGTGAGTGAAGAAATTTACTGGCTTTGAGAATCTTTCGCATTTACTGAATCCTTCTTGCCTTCTACAAATCCATATTGTTCTTCTCCTATTTATATATCCATTATAATTAATACCCCTATATTTTTTTCTCTCTACCAGAATGGTTTATGCCACATTCCTCGGAAGTTATAACGCCATCTGGTCTCACATATCCATCCATTCATCATGTGCCATGCCGATTTTTATCAATGTTTAGAACGGGCGAGGTTAACTTTCTTTAAATTTCGTGTGGCCCTAGGAGGCCAGTAAAAAATGTTGTTTCACCATAGAGGGGGATAGAGGAAAACCAACGTATCTGTTCATTAAAGTACACTATTAAAAATTTAAAATAAATGTGGACCGTTAAAAGTTGATTATAAAATGTAAGTAAATAAAGATTACACAATTTTGTTTGTAAGCATACTAATAGCATTATTCTTGAGAATATAATATCTGACTACCGTATTGATTGTTTCATTTCTAAAAAGAATAGTGGAAAGATTCATACGTTAGTTAATTATATTATAGCTAGGTATATGAATTCCTTTTTTTTAAATTCTAGTAATCTCCCTTGTAACAATATTAGATGTTTATGTCCCCTATTCTTCGCATATCTAGGTGCTTTTCTTTTAGATATCTAGTAATTCCGTAGAATGCCTGAACATAAGTATTAATAAGTATAGTGATCAATCAAGACATTACTATCATGTTATTATGATATTTTAAATAATCTCTAAGCAAACGCAATTAACCCAGCAATTGGCAGAGAGAGAGAGAGAGAGAGAGAGAGAGAGAGAGAGAGAGAGAGAGAGAGAGAGAGAGAGAGAGAGAGAGAGAGAGAGAGAGACAGAGACAGAGACAGAGACAGAGACAGAGACAGAGAGACAGAGGGTGGGTGGGAGAACTATTTGATCAAACTGAATGAAATATACAAACATAAATGACATTTCCTCTAAACATAATAACTGTCTACATAAACCCCATAAACTTGCACGGCGTTTGGCCAATGCAAAAATAAGTGCATGCAGGCCTTAACTGTGCCAGACCA
Organism: Cepaea nemoralis; assembly: GCA_014155875.1. Lineage (NCBI taxonomy): Eukaryota > Metazoa > Mollusca > Gastropoda > Stylommatophora > Helicidae > Cepaea > Cepaea nemoralis. Next base: position 23,948 of record JACEFZ010017805.1, read on the forward strand.
GGTTTTGTCCTGCTCAATTCACCTATTAATCGTCATCTCTCTCATTCCTATCACCTAGGCCAGGGGTCACCAAACTTTTTTCACAGCGGGCCGGATTGCTGACAAAATGACGAGCGCGGGCCGCATAATCATTCTGTATAATACTTGCAAGCCAGATCGAAAGCTCTGGGAATAAAGACGAAAAACTAAGTTTAGCATTCCATGTTAATCATGGGTGAGTGGGTGCAATGCATAAAAAACAAAGACAACCAACATATTTATTTACTAAAAATTGTTATCAAAGAAGGCGACGTTAGCAAAAAGTTAGTTACATCAGACCTAGTGTGCACAAATCCGAATTTCACAAACTAAGCAGCGAAAAGGGTTATTGAGATTTGTGAAACTGACGTTTGGCTTTCAAGATATCATCAATGTTTGGTTTGGAATTGGTGCGTCAAATCAAGAGAATTGCTTTCAAATGTTCATCAGCCAATCTCGTTCGAAGTGATGACTTTACAAACATCATTTTTGAAAATATTTGCTCATAGAAAAATTGTTCCAAACACTGATGCCATACCAGTGGAAAATTTCTTCAGTTTCGGAAACTCAACATCAGATAATCAGCGATAAAATTCAACAAGGTTTCCTTCTCTGTGCGTCTCTTTCAACAAGTCATTTGCTTGCAAATCAATTAACTCCAATTGTAGTTCAACTGGCACATCATCAAGAATCAAAAGGATTCTGGAACAGAAGAATGTCGCTCTTAATTCTTTCAAGATCTCAAAATCTCTCCCAAAAAATGCTTCTTCAAGTCATGAATACATTTTTACGGAAAATCGAGGTTGACATCTTCCGAGATTGTAGCGCAAAACTCTTTTAAACACTCAAAAATGAGAAAAGTTTTCTCCTTCCAGTGATGCTTCAAACAATGATAGCTTTCTCCGAAATCCAATGATAATTCTGTAGATATCACGGACAAGGTTATCCTTTCCTTGAAGTTTTAAGTTCAGTTCATTCATGTGGCATGTGATATTGACCAAAAATGACAACTTTGACAGCCAGGTTGGATTTACAGCTGTGGAATTGCTCTTTCTTTTTGAGTGAAGAAAACATCTATTTCGTTTCGGAGTTTCTAAAAACGAAACAGGACTTCACCGCAGTTGAGCCACCTCACTGATGTGTGATAAGGCAAGTCACATAATTCAGAATAAATTTCTTCAAGAAAACCTGGAGCTGACAGTGATTGAGTGCATGTCCCCGAATGAAGTTCACAGCAGAAACGGTTGATTTCAATACACAAGAGATATCTATGTCTTTCCCACAGATTGCTTGCTATGTATGACGCAGTGCATGAACAGAACGCCCGGAATTTGCATATCTTCCAGCTGATTCCTGGTCTGCCCCACAAGACTCTTCCTCACTCCAGCCATGTTTTTTTTCCTACATCGAAGCTGATTCCACGGAAGGTTATAGTCTTGCAAAATCTTTTGCACTTCCAAGAAAATGTCTTTTCCAATTGTTGTTCTTTGCATGCTGCAAACGGATGCCAACTCTTCCGTTATCTGAAAGTCCAGATTGACAGCACGAATGAACACAATAAGTTGTGACGTACTCGAGAGATCAGTAAACTCATAAAGCCCAGAGAATACCACAACTAGGTCCTAGCTTTCTCGCTTTTATATAGCACTATTTTCTCTCCAAGTTCTTCTGTTCTCCGAACAACTGAACTTGCCGAAAGGCTATCATTCCAAATAAATCGGCTTTCTCAAGACACAAGTCATTTGCTGCTTCCATCATACTTTATTTTAGTTTAGTTGACGGATCAACATCACGGCACACGGGTGCAACCCATAAGTGCTCCGTTCTCCTCCTAACTCAAACCTGAGTCTGGAGAAACTCAGCCCAGTGCACGAACTCCGTAGCACCGGCGAGGATCCTGAAATACTTTGGGTAGATTTTTAACTCGAAATTTTGCCCGGGCAGCGCCGTTAGGCTACTCTTTTTCGATTTCCAACTGCCAAGGGATTTTTTACGTGCGCAACAATACACAGGGCGTCCGATCTCACTACCCAGAGACCAGGGGAATTTTTACTAGAAGTCCACGTGAAATAAATCCCGGTCCTCACCGGGGCTTGAACCCGGGACCTCCAGCACTCGAGGCGGACACCATACCATGAGACCACGCAGCCCCCTTTGCTTCCATCATACACTCTTTGATGACGTTGCCATCAGTAAATGGTTTTCCTCGTTCTGCCATCTTATGCACTATTTTGTAACTTGACGGATTCATTTTCAGCAAACGTTCTCGTCAAGTGTTTCTTTGTGTTTCTAACCCATATTTCATGGACTCATATTTCTCAGAGTGTAACTTTCCAGAAAACTTTGAATATGTTGATAGATGTTTTATTTCATAGTGAAACTGAAGATTGTACTCTTTCAAAACGGCAACACTTTCACAGCATATTACGCAACTGGCTTTCTGGTCCTTTGCTTCCACAAAGAAGTACTTTACTCCCCATTCTTCATTGAAAACGCGACACTCGGCGTCCACTTTTCTTTTCATGGTAGCCATAATGAATACTATTAATACTATGCATACAAATGAATACTACAACACACATCATACAGACACGTCAAACAGACTATAAGGTCTGTAACATCATTCCGCATAAAAATATATACATCTTGCAATTTTTTAAAGCTAAAATTAAGACGACGCAGGCTAATTAATGAATTAGTAATTAATTAGCAGTCATTTTTAATTGCTAATTAGGCCACAACACGTAATATCAAAACAGCAAACTGACCATTAGATCCGTAACATCATTCCGCATAATACCATATACATCTCGAAATTTTTTAAAGCTAAAATTAAGAATGCACGGAGTAATTAATGAATTAGTAATTAATTACCGGCCATTTTTACTTGCTAATTAGGTCACCACACCCCCGGGAAGTTTAACCCGGTCAACAAATGCCCGCAGAAGTCGGATATGTCGGCCTAACGGCGCAAGAACGCAGCTCTGCTGTAAACAGGCACAACGCAATCACGTCCGAAAAAAAACTCCGGATGAACGAAGAAGAAGAAGGTCACCACACATCATATTAAAAAATAGTTGACATGAGCAGTTAGGCCTCGAAAGCCCGATCGCAGCGAAGTATGGTTGCTAGGATGTTCGTTTAAAAACTAAATAGATATTCTTAAAAAAAAATGTTAAATTTTGACAATTTAGGCCCAAACACTGAGTAGGCCTCACAAAAATCCACTCAATGAGCGGATTTTTGAGAAAATTTTAGTCAAAGGTCATGACACTCAAATTTGAATAACTGCATTTAGAATCGAGATACGCACATCATTGAGGTACCGTTAGATTTGGTTTTTCAAGGCCTATCTATATGTGATGATCTCATTAGTTAGTTAGTTAGTCTTTCCTCTTGAGTCTAAGGCGGCGCATAGGGCAGAAGTCCTGACTCTCCATGCTTGGCGGTTCGCTGCTACCTGTTGTAGATCTTGGATATTTACTTGGCCATTGAATGAGCCTTCTCTAAAGATGGTTCTACGCAAGGTCTCTCT